>ML844387.1:56539-69047 GCA_009831015.1 Picea engelmannii | reverse complement strand
TCCTGAGAATCTGCCTCCATGGGTTACATGTCAAGCTTGCCTTCAACTAAGCATGGCAATGATTGTGTATTTGTGGTTGTTGATCGATTCTCTAAGATGACCATTTTGACATTTTGCAAGAAGAGTATCATACCAAAAGTCATTGCTAAGCTCTTATTCAAGTGTGTTTGGGTTCATTTCAGGCTTCTATGAACCATTATTATAGATAAAGATGACAAATTCCTAAGTACTTTTTGGTCTAGACTGTGGTCAACGATGGACACCAAGCTAACCAAATCAACTTCCTTCCACCCCCAAACCAATGGGCAGATAGAGATAGTCAATAGGATGATTGTGCATACCTTGAGAATGTACAACTCTAAACATCCATGCACATGGGATGAGAGCCTTCCTTATGTTCAAGATAGCTATAATTGAGCACTTCATAGATCTATTGTTCATAACTATTTTCAAGTGTGATTTGAATTCCAACCATTGGCCCTAATTAGTGTGGCTTTGCCCATTGCATCTACATAGGAATAATCCTCCCATGCTCAAATCAAAGTTGATAAAGTAGTCGAATTTGTTGAATGAATCCACCACATCCAACAATAAGTTCATGATATTTTTGCAAAAAGCCAATACCAAGTATAAGCAATGCCACGATCAACATCGGGTTCTACACAAGTTTTAGGTGGGAGATAAGGTATGGTTGCATTTGCAAAAAGAGTGCCTCATAGGACCCTATCAGAGGCTCTACCTACTCTGATATAGGCCTTACACCATCATCAAGGCAATGAGTGAGAATGCTTTTGAATTAAGTATCCCCCCTTTCCCTGACTTTCACCTTGTTTTTAATGTAGAGCTACTTCGACCATATTTTCCACCTCTCTTGGACACCTTGGAAGTGGTCAAGCACATGGCCCCTACAGAACTCAATATTGACTACATTGAGTAGGCTATAGTTGATCGAATCATGGACACCAAGACAAAGGGCACATGCTAGCAAAACATCCAACCATATTAGGTCGACAAAGCAGGGAAACTCCTTCCCTAGGGAATGTGGCTCACCAGGTATTATATTTAACAAAAAAATTCCCCTTTGATGGAGGAACTTAATGCAATTGGGACAATTGCTTTCTAAGGGGGGACGACTGATCTAGGTGAATATTGGTGGCCATCCACATGTTTCACTGATTAATAATGGTTCCACATCTTAGCAATTCTACTACATTTTTTAGGACATGAACTTCTAACATGTTTTTTGGGCATTTCCCTTTGGCAATTGACATAGTCCACACCTCATGTGTTATGCCAAACACATAGAACATGGATTAAGCTTTGCAACAATCCAAGAAATGGCCTAAATGGAGTTTGTAAAATAGATGCACCCCTAAGAAGTTGACGTATCAACTAGCCTCCTCAAGGCCCACATTCCTTTTGCCACATCATCTCCTAGGGTTGGGGTTTTGGATCTTTACAGTTTTTGCATATTAGGACTTTATGTTAAAAGGTGGTCTTGGCCTCTTGTAATGTCTTCTTGCAAATGAGCGTAGTGGACACATCTCTCTTATAGAGATAAGTTGTCATCATTCTAACTAGTTTGTATTGCTCTTCATTTTACAATGTTTTTCTATTTCATTCATTAAAATAATTTTGGTTTCATAGTATTACCGTGCTCTTTGCAATATCCCTGTGTGTTTCCATTTATATTTCTACCTTTACTTTGTTCTATATATAATCCAGATCATCCAATTATACCATGCAGGGCCATGTGGCAACGATGTCAACTCACCATGATTCACCCTTAAGGACGTAATAATATATGGGAAACCATCAAAGACTTCTACAAGTGTCATGAAGTTTCCAATAGGGTTATGAAACCCTAAACCTAATCCTAATTCTAACTATCAAAAACCTAGAAAATGGGGGGAATGTGTTCACTAAATTTTGTCATTTTTGTTGTTCCATAGTTTGAGCACTAAGTATGGAGGAGACATTAGCAGAGCAGAGTGAGATAAGTGATCAACAGAGGATTGTAGTAAGCCATAGTTTCTCATAGCTTCACAACAAGCTTGGAGCTCTTTGTAATCTATAATGTAATCCCCTTTTATAAAAGACAAAATTCACAATCCTTCATATCTCGTTGGTGTTTTCCTACATCGGGTTTCCCAAGATAATTTTTGTGTTCCATTGTGTGTGTTTACTATTGTACTTACATTTTATGTCACGTTCTTCAAAGAACTCAAATAATGTGTTTTTATTTATGTTAAATAATTGAAAATTGCATAAATAATAGTATTGTAGTTGAGCATAAACTCGAAGTAATGGCAATTAGTTTCAACTCTATGTTGGCAAACATACCTTTGAAATATCCAATGTTTACATATTAGTGGATGGGGAGGTGGTGGTCTTGGCGGGAGAGGTGGTGGAGGAGGAAGAGAGAAAGAGGTCGACACATGGAAAATCAAAACAATGATTTGTTAAGTTAATTAGTGCAAAGAATAATAGACGATAGATTATTGTGGGATGTTGGAAGAGCTTTTTTCCTCTACTAGGTTTTCGAGTTAATGCCCCAAAGATTGTGATCTTTGGCCGTGAGTAGTACATTCATACTACCCTTTCATCTATGAGGCTCGAAGCCTTTTTGACATAAGGTGAAGCACAATGGCCTCACCTAAACTTTCTATGATAATCGATGGTGGCAAGTCTAGATCAACAATAGGTGATGGCATCTTAGAATCCTTGATAGTTTGTCTCGAAGGTGCACCACCAGGTGATTACTCTCTTCATGATTCTTTGATCTTGAGTATCTTAGTATTTGCCACAAGTTTCAGGAGAGTTACATTATTAGCTATTTTGTTGGGAGGGTACTCGCTTAAGCAATTATTTGACAATAGGTCCATGAGGTTTGGGAGCCCAATGGGTGTTATTACACACACACGGGAGCCTGACCAAGAGATTTTTCCCATTCTAGTGTGACAACCCTTCTCATGTGAAGGAGATTTTAAATCAAGGCCCCTAAATAATCAAGTATACATCGGTGGTCCTTAACCGTTAGTCTCGTGACTTCTTGATTGACAAAGTAATGTAGTTAACATGCTTGATTTGGGTAGACTTCCTCGACCTTCCCATGCAATTTTGGCCATCCCTATGGCAAATTGCCAGCACTTTGGGGGAGTTTATATGTGAATAACTTGAAGTGCTTTTCAACACTTAACCTCAATGTCATGTATTTTTGTGGGTTATTAATCTATCCCGAGCCCTGAAGGAATGTGTGCACATTTGGATTGGTGGCTTGGTGCATTACTATCCAACTTGCTATGTAAATATGCCCAATCTTCATTTCCACTACTAGATTCCCTACCATTGCATTCGAGATTGTCCACTAATAGCCCCAATTGAAATTGAAACAATGTTGCCCTCCAACGGCCCCTCCCACTCCCAAAGTTTTGCAGGCATCCAAGGTAGGTAAAAGGGGTATGAACATAAGTTATGCATAAGGGGAAGAGTGGAAATGTCGCCAATTCACCGCATGCAAAACACCCAACTTAAAAGCATCTAGCCTCCAAGACCTTCTCCATATCCAACACTAGTAAATGTGCCTCCAAGACCTCCTCTAGCTCCATGCATCTACATGGTGGTAGCTGGCAAACCCACTCCCTGCCACCACATCTAGAATCCTAAGAGATTGTTTCCTTCTCTAAGTATGGTGTCACCAAAACGTCGAAGCAAGCCACCCATGATGATTTTAGGAACAACACAATGACCTTTGACAATTCCTTTGACGGTCTTCATGCTCTGAAGACAACAAGGCAAAGATGCATGATGTTATTGGTTTTTAACAAAAGTGACCTCTTGGAATCTTTGAGGCCTTGAAAACCCTAGCAATAAGCACACTATCCCCTAGTTGTTGACTTCTTTGGTTGGGATAGATTTTCTTTATTCACAACAAGTCAAAATTGTGGGTTTTAAGCTCTGTACTACCCTGTTAGTGATTTGGCTATGGGTTAGAGTTTTTTAATTCAAATCGTACTAATGGGAAAGGGGGGATGTAATCCTTATCTATCCCAAGTTGTCCAATGTTAATGTTAAGTGGGGTACAAACCCCTTCTCGAGACTTGTGTGGATTCTTCTTAACCTAGACGACCGACTTTGAGGGCTAGCCAATGTTTATACCTCCAATGATGTCAGTGAGCATGCAACATTTCAGCATTGGATGACTAATGACCTCCACGATGCCCCCTAGCTTATTTGTGGGGATTTTAATATGGTGCCACAAGGACAAAGAAGGGGCACTCCCTATACCCCTACTAGTTAGAGAGAAAGGGACATGACGGGTGCTCAAGGCTCGACATGGGCTCTATGACCCTAACGATAACCAAAGACAAGACTCCATTGAAATCTAGTTTACATGGACTAATTTTCACAAAGGCGCCAAGAGAATTTACGAGCTGCTAGAGAAATCCCTATTGTTAGAGAAAAATTCCTTTTTTGACCCATGCGAGGTCGACTAGTCCATGTGAACAACACTGCCACTCTCTTTGACCATCAACCCATTTGTTTTTTTATCTCTTGGGGGGCTAAATGTGTGAGGTTGCCCGTAACCCATTATATTCTAAATGTTTTCCACTTGCAAAACCTAGGTTGCTTGGCTTGCATTCAAGCAACATGGAACTCATTCCCCGACCATGTGGGGACACTGGTTGGGTTACCTAGTGGGTTGATGTTATTTCCTACATTGTGTCTTTTATGTGCATGTATCGACACCAAATAGCCAAAATATGGTGCAGTTGTAACTAGTTACTACTCCATGAGCTTGATGGCCTCGTGAGAGACTTGCAATGGGCTCCATATGATGAAGATAAGGAGGCTCGAGCTACAAAGCTACATCCCTTGTTTTCAGTAGATGATATCCATAGTGCTAGAGGTGCTCAATTGCATACTATATTGCACTGGATAAAAGTGGGTGACATAGGTCCTACCAAAGCATTCTTCAAAGCCTTGCCTACTAAGAAAGATGGGGAATCCACTTCTGCCCTAAAGAAAACCAAGGGTCACTTGACCAACTAGAGAGACATTAAGCATGAATTTGTGGAACATTAAGACGGTGTTTCAATCCCAAGGGATGTCAATGGAATGACAAGAAGCTATCCAAAAATGCTTTCACATTGTCCCTCACAAGCTCTCAAACAAGCAAAGGAGAGTTTGTGAGGCAACCTTATCACTAAATGAGCTAACTATGGCTCTTCATGAAATGGTTGATGATGAGGCCCTTGGCTTAGATGGATTTCCCTGAGTTATACAAGGCTACCTAGGAGTTTGTTGGGCCAAACCTTTTGCAAGTTTACAAGGAAGCTCTCTACAATTGGACCATGGGGACATGCATTAATCAAGGCCTTATTCACTTCATTCCTAAAGTAGGAACCTAGAGGTTATCACAGAATGGTACCCTATTACATTGCTCAATACTTCCTACAAAATCTTAGCCAAAGCCCTGGCCTTGATGCTAAAGAATCTACTTCCCAAGATTGTTAGGCATGGCCAAATTGGCTTTATCAAGTGTCAGTACATTCTCAATATTGTCATTGCAATCTAGGAAGGAATGGAATGGGCTTGAACTTCAAGGCTATATGGCTTTCTCATCAAAATTAACTTTTAGAAAGCTTATGACTAAGTTGAGTATCCTTTCATCTTGGACATGCTCAAGGCCAAAATGTTTGGGCCATCTTCATCACCTGTGTTGAAATCCTCTTTGTGGATGCTTCAATGTGCCTTTATATCAATCATCGCAAATCAAAGTGTTTTGAGATATTTCTCACAAGAGTGAGAAAAAACACCGCTTTGCTATAGGTAGGCTGCAACACTATAGACAGACAAATGTGAATTTGATGCGTATCATTGTTTAACAAATGGTCTCCAATCTTAACGCTAGTCAATGGGGTTGTTGTAATTCAACGGGGAAGAATGATGCATGTCAGACCACCCCCCAAGGCTCATTTCGCTCGGAGACACAAAGAAGCAATTGGGGATGGGACCAGGTGCTAAGCCTGGGTGATTTTGGTAAGGCTCATAATGGCAACAATGAATACACATTCATAAAACTATCAATTGTATATATTGGAAAACATGCTGATACAACCTACAAATTGAAAATTCAACGGACTAACCTGTGCAGAAATCTCTTCGGCCGCGAATTGTTTGCCAATGGCAGGGCAATCGAGCTTGACATTACCATTGTCGTCACGGACAACACGATAGGAGACCTGCTTGGACTCCTCGGACACCTCTGACATCTTTCTCCCAATGAACCTCTTAACGGAGAAAAAGGTGTTCTCGGGGTTTACCACGGCCTGCCGCTTCGCAATTTGCCCGACAAGACGGTCACCGTTCTTGGAGTAAGCAACCACAGAGGGAGTCGTTCGCTGGCCCTCTGAATTAGTGATGATGGTGGGCTTCCCTCCTTCCATGGCCGCCACGGCCGAATTCGTGGTTCCCAGATCGATTCCCACAACCTTCTCGCAGACGACCCTAAGAGGCCCCGCGGCCCGCCTTCTGGATTGCTGCGGCTGCTTGCTCCGCAGGCTGCCAAATCCACCATTGAAGACGGGATTTTTGCCCAGACCGAGACCGAAGAAGGCGCTATTTCGATTCCCACGGCTGGGTTTTCTGGAAGATCTGGTGTGAGTATTAGGTATGCCAGCTGCGAACAAATGAACATGAGCCGCAGCCGCCATAGATGAAATCTCTGAACTGAAACCCTTGAGGAAGAGATTGAATACGGATAAATTGTGAGGATTAGGATTTTGAGGGTTTTTCCTATAATCGATCTAGTGAGAAAAAAAAGACCCAAGCCCTTGGAGACAGAAATGAAATGAAACAAGAGAAGATGCAGAGCAGCAAGTCCCTGCCGTTGCTTGAAGCTTGCAGTTTTTTGGCATTGTAATCCAAGAAGATGTCTATACAACTACAAAGAGGCCGGCAAACCTAGGGCAGTCCATGGACCTGGTAGGTGTTTGCTCGAGTTGGTTCCTGTGCTTGCCTGGGATGGGAGCCGGACGTTCAACACCTATCCTCTTTTAACAACCGATTGCTCAGTCACGTGCTACGAAATCCTTCAAAGTTTCTTTTGGTATATGAAACTCTAAATTTAAATTCCCTTAAAATGTATGAATCATAATTAACTTTAATTTTTATTCAATTCATTTTTAATCTTATCAAAACAAGAATACAACTCAAAATTTAAAACCATAATTAACTTTTCAATTATTTATTGTTCAAATAACAACCGTTATGCCCGGAAACTATGAGTAAGCACTTGGTTCAATAAACTTCAAACAAGGGTTGTATGGCAGCGTAGTCCATGCTAGGTTGGAATGGGAATAAATACATTTTATGGCCGCACCGAGGGAGAAATAGAAGCCCGAAGCAGCGGATACGTGGGAAGCAGCATGAAGTACAGGTGGTATCCATGCAGAAAATTATTCGTGCGATTGTGTGACACGCCAGCCATAAGACATGGGGTGGTACATGACCCGGGGAGAATGTCACTACGGAAGTAAGGTCAGAGTCCCGATACTTGAATTAGTTAATCATCATATTATATTAATATGAGGTTAACAAGTAATTAGTGAGAAAGTGACTTCGTCAGAGCATTTTATTCTATGGATCATTTGAATCATCTGTCTCTATATGTGTTGTGATAAATAAAGTTATATGTCATGGACCAGAAATATATATATAGATATATATATATATATTAAATGTGTCTAGTGTCGAAGTAGTTTTTCCTATACATTTGCAGAAATTAACTATTCAAAGTAGTTAATTTCTCTCCAGAAAGAGGGCATCTTTGTATAGCACCAACTCGGCATTTCGGTATAGTGCCAACTGATAATTTGGCAAAGGTTAAAAAAAATCGAAGGTTTCTATTTATGCAGATATTCTTGCACATTGATCTGTTAGCACTGAAACGACAACCTAACAAGGATCTCAATCCTACTGTGTTTTTTATAGATGTGATACTCTTGTTTAAGTTTTTCCTGGGGCGTGTATAGTTCAAATATGGGACTTAGAAAATTTTCGTCGTAATGGCTTGAAGCAATAAAAAAGGATAGTAGTATTTATTTTATTTTATTTTTTGTGTGTTTTTTTGTTTTGAAATAAAGGTTATTGGAAAAAAGGACTAGGAATCACACACATTAAACATTTAAACTTAATAAACACAATTTCCTGACATCCAGCATAGTTGAAGATAAAAATTTCTTAACACATAAAAAATAAAAGAAGATGATCGATATGCGTAAAGAGAACTAATTTAGCATTCTGAAAACAGGGTCAGAAGGCACCGTCGAGATTGTTCCCGAAGTAGTTTTCTTTAAAATTTATCATAAATTAATAATGTTTGTTACATATTTCTGAAAATTTAAATGTGTTTGTCATATAGATTGGGATTGGGACTGCCGCGAACAATAAAGGAAATAAGTACAAGAAATAGGACTGTAGAAAGAAAAAGTGGGCGATGGTAGAGAGGAGGACCTAAAAAGAAGAAATTGGAAGTTATCAGTCTTTGGTTAGAGATTTCTATTCAAAGAGATGGAATAACTGGATTGATAAAGAAAGCAAGATGTGATCAGTATAGACTTACTATGATGGTATCTATTTCTCCCTTTGCTATTACTTGCTAATGCCTTTTTATTGCTCTCGTTGATGGCCACTGGAATCGTGCCAACCGATTGTTGCCATTCGTCGGTGAGCTTGTCGATTCCCCTTTGGAGACATTCTTCAATGTAGCTTCTCATGGGGGCCACATTGATCTCATCCCGAATTTTTATGTTGAAAAGCTCGTTTTCTAATTTCGATAGAAATACTATGCAGAGCCTGTTCAATTTCTTCATTATGTGCCGAATAGTCCACTAGCCCGTTGTCCACGTCATCTTGACTATATTCAAGGATGTCGTAAAAAAATTCTAAAGACAACCCCTTTAAAATATCAACTTGTTCATCGAATGCTTGCTTGATTAAGGACAAGGACTTGAGGATTAAGTTTGGGTCTTGAACCTCGTTGGTAATTTCGGCTAAGTCTATTTCGGCCAGGTTTATGAATAATTCTTCTTTCTCTGATATGGCTTGTTCACATGAATCGACAATGAGATGTAGGTTCTTAACTTTCTCTTTCCAGCATGCTTTTAATTGTTTGATCTGGTTTGGGGAGGGGAGAACTTCTTGTCTTCTTTTCAGATCTGACATGTTGGTGACATGGTTGCCAAAAGGGATCATCGTCTCTAGATAGAAACGTTCTTCATTTTTTAAATCCGTCTGCAAATGTTCACGCAAAGCATGTGCCTCGTTCCAAGGGAAGCTATATTTTGTGATGTTTCCCAAGCTTTAGTAACTAGCTCCATTCTTTTCTTGATATTCTTCTCCACATAGCCTCTACAGGATGTGAGGAGGTTGCATGATCCTTTTAACTTGGCTGCAGGGGTGGCAACCACGGTTTTTGCTAAAGGACTGGCAAACAATGGGGTAGGAATCAAAGCTTCCTCAAATTCTTTGATTCGGTCGTTCAATATGGCATTCTTCGCTTCAATTCCTCCAATGGAATCATTGAGAGCATCTCCGGTTGCTCGGTGAAGTCGGGAGATGTAATGTCAATTTCCAAATAGGAGCTCCAGAAGAGGAGGCTTAATGGTCTAAACCGCCCCATTAGACTATAGCCAGGGCCAAAGAGGGGTAAACATGGTTACTAGAGGTCACTCTAGTCACAGGTGTTGTATTTGGAAAGTGACATTGAGCTAAAAAGGGTTAAAAGTGTTTTTAAGTCATTATGAGCTAAAAATAGAAGTCAACAGTGAATTAGGGTTTCAGCGGTGATTTAGGGTTTTGGAAGTCAACAGTGAATTAGGGTTTCAGCATGATTTAGGGTTTTGGAAAGCTATAAAAGAAGGGTCAGCGACCCAATTCATGATTATATAGATTATGACTTGTCATTGAGGAGAAGAGGAGCATCTCAGGAGAGATAGTTCAGTGTATTCCAGAAGGAAGACAACAATTGGCTGATTTCGGTGTTGAAAGACACACCCTAGTCATCGGAAAGATCATCCAGGTCTTCCATCATTCTTCATTGATTTCGCAATGCTCCCATATTCTAGGTATTATCTTTTAGTTGCTTATTTGTATTCTGACTAAGATCCTTTTGTCTTTTGATCTAGCTAAGTGTTGTTATTTTATTCAGTCGCAGTTGCTTATTTATATTCCGGCTAAGATCCTTTGTATGTTGATCTAGTCAAGTATTGTCAGTTATTCAGTCGTATTCGGCCATTTTGTAATCCACAGAGATATCATAATATAAACTTTACAGTCCTTTGTCGTGTTTATTATTTGTATGATCATTTATATGATGTAAACCTTTGATCCTACACACACATTAGCAGTGTTTCCTAGACTAGCCAAGTCAGGAACATTACAGTGGTATCAGAACTTTAGTCCTGCCAGCTTGTGACTAAAGACAATGAGTGCAGCAGAAGACCCGGAGGGTCGTGAACACGTAGGTGATGAATATGTCACTTACAATAGGCATCAGGAAAGAAGGCATAAGCCTGATTTTCCCCCTTTTCCTCCTAGCTCAGAGAAAGAGGAAGAGGCACATAGAGAAGCAGAGAAAAGGGCAGAGAATGAGGTTGAGCGCGAGGCAGAGAGGATGCTAGGAGACAGATATGAGCGACCAGAGGGCAGTGGCAAGGCCCCTGTAGATCCAGAGGCAGCTTTCATGCAGGTTATCAACGATATGTTAGCTAGTCAACAAACCATGTCTTAGTCCTTGGCATAGGTGGTTAATAGATTGGCTAGAGTGGGCACCCCAGATACACAAGTCCCGCATGCAACACAAGGGAACTCGGGAGCAGGCAGTATACCCCAGTCACCCTCTCGCACATACACCTCTGCGAGTAGGATTCCCAGACCCTTGTTTCCCAGTTTCCAGAGGGCACCCCCATTAGCAGCACTGCCACCGATAGCACATAGGCCACCCACTCATGCCGACGACATTGCAAAGTATAGGAGGGAGTACGCAGCATTGGGTTGTGACTTCCATCAGGACATGACCTTAGTCAAGTACTATGGACTCAGACTCAAGAACCGCCCCAGAGAGTCGCAGAGGGGAGGACCACAACAACAATAGGGGCATAACCTCGATTTCATCAAAAAAGTTGGGAAACTCACCATCCCTTCTTTCGACGGATCGTCCAAATACACCACCAGAGCTTGGGTACAGAAGCTAGACACATATTACAAGCTCAACTAAATGACCGAGACAGAGGCCATCAGTTTCACGACCTTACACTTGGAGGGTGAGGCACACGAGTGGTGGTATCATGGACTGGTGACATTGGGTCACAGTCGCATCACCTCCTATAGGGAGTTTACAGATAGGCTCATGGATAGGTTTGACAGGAAGGATCCCGAGATACACTTCAGGGATCTAGCCCAATTGAGACAAACTAGCACAGCAGAGGCGTTCATCACAAAGTTTCAGCAGGTAGTCGTGGCAGTGACAGATATATCAGAGCCCAAGTTGATCATGCTATTCACAGAAGGACTCACAGAGCCTTTGAGAGGATGGGTGAAGGCATACGGGCCTCCCACTTTCCAGGATGCCATCCTTCGCACTCGACATCTGACAGACTCAGTGCCAAAGACTAAAACTTTCTCCAAACCATTTGTGCCCCAGAGGGATCGAGATAGGAAGCAATTCCAGAGAGAATAGAAGGGCAAGGAGAAGTTGGATTATGAGACTAGGTGAGAGCTTATGAGGAAGAAGCTTTGCTTCAGTTGCAGAGATCCTTGGGTCCCAGGCCACATGTGCATGGGCAAGGGAGAGATTCATTATATTGAGGTAGCAACAGACAACGTGGACAGTGAGGAGGAGGAGTAGGACAGTGGATCCACTAGTTCAAAGGAGGAGTCAACACCAACAGAGGAGCAGCTTCCCCGTAGACCACCGACACCGGCAGGAGCCCATCCTCCAGTAGTCCCACAATCGCCAGAACAGGCTAACAGGAGGAAACCAACAAAGAGAGGTGTCACAACGACTCTTTATGGTGTTCCCAGGTATGATACCCTCTGTATTAGAGGGATTATCTAGGGGCAACGGGCAATCTCCCTAATAGATGGTGGAGCCACCCACAACTTCATCGACGCTTCACTAGTATTGAGACGGGCACTTCAGACAGAGGAGTTTGAGGGGTTTGATGTTGTGGTAGCAGATAGCCACACAGTGGAGTGTCTAGACAGAGTTCCAAACTTAGAGATGAAGTTAGGCAACTATGCAATGAGAGACACATTTTATGTGGTTGACCTATCAGACACAGATGTGGTGTTAGGAGTTAAGTGGATGATTACCTTGGGAAAAATCACTACCAACTACCAAACCTTGGAAATGGGATTCAGAGATCAGGATGGGAAGAAGGTTGTTCTAAGAGGTATGTCGACAGGAGCACCCAAGACAGTTTCAGCCAAGAGGATGGAGAGG
>ML844387.1:35029-56439 GCA_009831015.1 Picea engelmannii | reverse complement strand
AGTGGGGGTTCGGGGGCGAAGCCCCCGAAGCAAAAATTGCCTTGCAAAAGTATATTGTAATTTCATTGTAAATCTGGACCGTTCATTATAAGGTCGCAGATCTAACGGTAGAGATTATGTTAGGGCTTTTTGCCCTAGAAGGCAACCCTCTTTTGTGAGGGAAATGTATTGCGGCTATGGATGAGGGTGAATATTGTATTTTGAGAGAGGAGACTATGAGAGAAAGAAGAGGAAGTTACAGCGGGTTTTGTTGTAGGTTGTATACCTTCATTTGTTGGATAATAATAAAGGAAGGACCTGGCAATTTCTCTGGTGGACATAGCCCACACTGGGTGAACCACATAAATCTGTGTCTCTCTTGTATTGTGTGTCTTCTGTGTTTTGTTTCTGCATTTGTTTTATTTTATTGCTCCGTGGTCCTGTTTTTCTAACAAGAAGGGCCTCAAACAAGATGTTATGAGACACGTCGGTGAGTGTGTGACTTGCCAGCAGAACAAGTCAGAGCATGCTCTTCCAGTAGGGCTACTTCAACCACTCCCCATTCCAGAGCAGAAATGGGAGAGTATATCTATGGACTTCATCACTAGTCTACCCAAGGTCCAGGGTAAGGACTGTATCTATGTAGTGGTCGACAGATTGGCCAAGTTTGCTCACTTCTACGCCATACCGACAGAGTACAATGCAGTTCAGGTAGCTGAGCTTTTCTTCAGGGAGGTCTTCAGACTTCGTGGGTTGCCGAAGAACATCGTCAGTGACAGGGACAGTCGGTTCATAGGGACATTTTGGAGAGAGTTGTTTAGGTTGGTGGGGACAGAGTTGACACCTAGCACCAACTATCACCCTTAGACGGATGGGCAGACCGAGATTGTCAACAAGTGGGTTGAAGGGTATTTGAGGAACTATGTAGGAGGATAGCAGAGAACGTGGGTAAAGTGGTTACATTTAAGAGAACATTGCTACAACACCACCTTCCACATGTCCATTGGTATGACACCTTTCCGAGCATTGTACAGATATGATGCTCCCACTTTGGTAGACTTGGTCTTCGAGGAGAGCAGAGCTCCCAAGGCTAAGGATTGGATCATAGAGAGTCAGGAGATTCTCAAGTTGTTGAAAGACAACCTGTAGATGGTGCAAAATCGACAAAAGATAATTGCGAACAGGCACAGGATAGAGCGCAGCTTTGAGGTTGGAGATTTGGTTTTCTTGAGACTCCAACCCTACAGATAGTCATATCTAAAGAAGAGTGGGGCCGATAAGCTCAAGCCCAGATTTTATGGTCCTTACAGGATCATGCACCGAGTAGGCGAGGTTGCTTACAAGCTAGAGCTTCCAAAGGGGAGCAAGATTCATAACGTGTTCCACGTGTCTTGCCTCAAAAAGGCAATGGGACAATTCATTAACACATTAGAGGAGCTTCCCCCGTTGGATGAGGAGGTACAGTTGGAGTTAGTTCTGGAGCAGGTTTTGGAGTTCTGGGAGCGGAAACTAAGGAGCGGGGTCATCAGAGAGTGTTTGATCAGATGGAGAGGGCTTCTAGTAGAGAACGCTACTTGGGAGAGCGAGCAGGTGTTGCAACACCTTGGACTGGTATTGCTTGAGGACAAGCAATTTCGAGAAGGGAGGACTATAATGTCCCTTTCCAAATAAGAGCTCCAAAAGAGGAGGCTTAATGGTCTAAACCATCCCATTAGACTATAGCCAGGGCCAAAGAGGGGTAAACAGGGTTACTAGAGGTCACTCTAGTCACAAGTGTTATATTCAGAAAGTGACATTGAACTAAAGGGTTAAAAGCACTTTTAAGTCATTATGAGCTAAAAATAGAAGTCAACTGTGAATTAAGGTTTCAGCAGTGATTTAGGGTTTTGGAAGTCAACAACGAATTAGGGTTTCAGCATGATTTAGGGTTTTGGAAAGCTATAAAAGAAGGGTCAGTGACCTAATTCATGATTATGTAGATTATGACTTGTCATTGAGGAGAAGAGGCGCATCTCAGGAGAGATAGTTCAATGTATTCTAGGAGGAAGACACCAGTTGGTTGATTTTAGTGTTGAAAGACACACCCTAGTCACTAGAATGATCATCCAAGTCTTCCATCATTCTTCATTGATTCCGCAGTGCTCCCATATTCCGGGTATTATCTTTTAGTTGCTTATTTGTATTCCGGCTAAGATCCTTTTGTCTTTTGATCTAGCCGAGTGTTGTTATTTTATTCAGCCGCGGTTACTTATTTATATTTCAGCTAAGATTCTTTGTATGTTGATCTAGTCGATTATTGTTAGTTATTCAACCGCATTCAACCATTTTGTAATCCACAGAGATATCATAATACAAACGTTGCAGTCCTTTGTCGCATTTATTATTTGTATGATCATTTATATGTTGTAAACCTTTGATCCTACACACACATTAGTAGTGTTTCCTAGACTAGCCAAGTTAGGAACATTACAGGAGATTTGGGATGGTTGGATGTTCCTAAGGTTAATCTTTGAACGAGGTTTTCCTTTCTTATTTCTTACATCTCTCTTTTCAATAATTAAATTTTTAGATTGGAAATAAAAAACAACGCTCTAGAATACAAAGGATTCATCTTCGTCAAAAATGTTGGTCTCAGTTATTTCCATTATGGAACTATGGTGCATCGCGTCTGCAGGCCAATCAACGTTGTGGAATACGTTATCTAGAGTAGTCTCAAGTTTCATGTCCTCACTTTCTATTTTGGGCTCTTTCGCTTGCCCTACAATGTTTTTTCTCTTCCTCGTCACGGGAAGCTTGTGAGAACTATAAATTTTTTCGCAAGGAGGGTTCTTATCTCCTCCTCCGTTTGAAGAATTTTGGGTTGCTTTCTTACTGGGGTGGGTCATTGGAGCGATGCTCTGTGATGTCGTGCTCTTGGGAGTGCTAGACGGGGATTGGACACTCTTCTCACTGGATCCTTTTCCCTGTTGTTTGTACAATTCAGTTTTACTTTGCAAAGTCTCTACGTCACCATCGTCAGGAGCAGGAGTGTTGTCATCGTTGTCTTTGTCTTCGTTCAGCCGTGTATGGATAAAAGAGCTGCTAAAGCCAACTGTTGGTAAATGTTCTAGAAAAATCACACTAGGGTCGAACCCTCTTAGCCTTTCAACATATCTTAGGTTCAAGTTGTTGAAATGGCCTACGAATTCATCAATCTTGCTGACGTTCCTCAACACAAAGTCCCTGACTTTCCAGGGCAGAGGAATGAACTGTTTTTTTCTCTTATGATGGAAAAAATGCAACCAATAGTTGTATTGCCTTGCTATTTCTATAACAAACATCTTGTCTATGATGTGACATGGAAGGAAAGCAGGATTTTCCTTGGAGCCAAAAATCATTATTACACTGTAATTTTCCATTTGTTCAAGTGTCCCCTTCCTATCCAAAAACTTGGTTGCCTAGCCAGACATCCAGGGTGCATCCTTTCCTAACAATAAATCTTTGAAAACCGAGACAAAGCCATTAAAAACTTCATAAAAACAATGGGAGGTCTTATGCCTCCACAAGGCTTGGTACCAGAAGGTTACTGGGTCGAATTCATAGTTTACCTTCTTGGACAGAGACAGTGTTGGAAACAGACAGTAATGCGCTATCGCGAAAACCAAGTAGGATGACATATAAAATTTATTCTCTTCTTTGAATCGTGGCAATTCAGAACAAATTTCAATGGAAATTAACTTCCCCCAATCAAAAATGGATTGATCCTTGACTGTGAAATACAAAATATAAAGAACCATGTGGGAAATGCTTGTTGTGGACTCATGTCCCGTTATTCTTGTAAACAACCAGGCAATTTTCCGGAATGGATTTCTAAAAGAACTAACCTGCAACTTTGTGATATCTTCGGGAACTGATGTCGGGTCTTCCAGGAACTCGGGTAAGAGGTCGAACCCATTATCATGCTTTTTTAGGAACTACTTGCAGTCTTGTCCTATGAAGGTCAATGTTGACTCCGACAATCTTAACATCTTGCGGAAGACCTGAGGTGACAAAGAAACACGAGAATGGTTGCGCAGTGGAATAATTCTTTGGCTTGAAATATATTTTTCGGCACACCAAGAGACCACCTCCTTATGGTCAAAAACTTCGGGGACATAGCCTGTACGAGCAATTCTAGAGGTTCAAATTACTTCATTCTAGGCGGAACAGAATGAATAGTAAGAGTATGCCCTGGACCACTGGAAGTTTTGGTCCTCACGCCCGAAGATCTTCACTGTATCTCCACAAAACTGATGTCGAGCTACTGCCATAAGTTTATGAGAACCTTTGTTTTCTCTAGACGATGTTTGAAATGAATAGTTGGAAGGGATAATATAACCCTTCGCAAATGTTGGTCCAATGCGTGTGAATGGGAGATATCCTTAAGACTTTCGCTCATTAATGACAATCTCAACGGTTGTTAGCATTAAAGACTAGTAATTGCATACTTAGAAGTCTGAAGGTGGCGGGTACGACGAAGAGAAATTAAGGATTGGAGATTTCATGAACCAGCCAACGCGACGACCTGTGAAAGACATTCCATGATGTTTGAGATGAACAATCGGAAGGAATATTATAGCCCTCCGCAGATCTTGGTTTAATGCGTATTAATGGGAGATCTCCTCGAGCATTTCGCTCATTAATGACAATCTTGACAGTTCCTGCATGATGAGATGTTAGCATTAAAGCTTACTAATTGCATATTTAGAAAGAAGTACGAAGGTGGCGGGTACAGGGAAGAGCAATTAAGGAATGACTAATTATCGAAAGCGGTCGGTCGAGCTTCAAAATAGGGTTACAAGGTATAACGAGGAGAGGTGAGGACCCAACGGTCAAATTGTATGACTCAGAAGTTTCAATTGCAAAACGCATAACACAAAAGAGGGCATGATGGGGCAGCCCAGTGGTCAATTGGTATATCATGGAACTCTAGGTATTGTCTGCAGGCCACAGAACATTGGAAGCACAATCGTGAGGCCACCTATCTGGGAACTCGCAATCGAAAAAGTGGCTAAGTATGGAATAGGGAAATGGTAGGGAAGACTCGTTTTGGATAATATATTGAAATTTGTAATAGATATCCCCTTACCTAGCAAGATCTTTTCTGCATGTTTCTAGGCAAGTTGTGTAGCGATAGTCAATGTGATTGTCTTGTCGAACCTTTTGCTTATTAATGACGATCTTTACGGTTGTTGCATGATGAACTGTTAGCATTAAACCAGCAAAGGTGAGGGCGCGAGGGTCAAATTGTATGTCTCAGAAGTGTTGACTGCAAAACGCGTAACACGGAAGAAGGCATGATGGGTCAGTCCAATGGTCAATTTGTATATCACATAACTTTAGGTATTGTATGCAAGTCACGAAACATTGGAAACACAATCTTGAGCCCGCTTGGTCGGGAACCCACAATCGAAAAAGTGGCTAAGTATGGAATAGGGAAACGGTAGGTTGGACTTGTTTTCGATAATATATTGAAATTTGTAATAGATATCCCATTACCTGGAAAGATATTTTTTGCATGTTTCTGGACAAGTTGTGTAGGGATAGTCAATGTGACTGTCTCGTCAAGCCTTTTGCTTACTAATGACGATATTTACAGTTGTTGCACGATGAACTGTTGGCATTAAACCTTAGTTGTTGCATGTTTGGAAAGAAGTACGAAGGTGGCAAACACAGGAAACAGTGACTAGGAATTGGAGATTTCGTGAACCTGCCAACCCGAGGATCCAAAATAGGGTGACAAGGGTGATCAGGGTTCCCTAGAAGATGTGAGGCCCTGACAGTCAAATTGTATGGCTCAGAACTTTTGAGTGCAGAATGTGTAACACGGAAGAAGTGATGATGTGGGAGTCTGGAAGTCAATTTCTATATCGCGGAGTTCTGGGTGTTGTTTGTAGGTCACAGAATAATTGAAGTGAAATCTAGAGGTCGCTTGCCCGGGAATCCGTGTTCAAAAAAGTGGCTACTTATGGAACAAGGAAGAGGTCGGTAATAGGGAGGTCGATTTCGTAGATTGTGTTGCCCGCGGTGGAATTGTAGATCACAGAATTTTTGGGTGCAAGATGTATATCACGGAACACTGGAAAAAAATTAGCTAAGTATGGAAAGGAACGATAGTTGGTCGAAGTGTCATAAATGGTGGTTTGTGTGTTAATAGGAGATGTCCTCGAGGTTTTTGCTTGTTAATGCTAATTGTTTTGTACCAGTCTGTTGAGTTGTCACTAGTAAAATCATAATTAATGTGCATTGGAAGGGCGAGAAGGTGGTGGGGATGGAAGGCAGTGATAGATGCTTTCAAACTTTTGTGAACCTGGGTAGAGTGAAGCTTGCGAGTTCGAGGAGTCTGGGTTGGAATTGTAGATCACAGAAGTTTTGGGTGCAACATGTGTATGACAGAACGAGTGGCAAGAGAGTTTGATAGTGCCAACCCCAGAAACCAAGGCCATAAAATTGGCTAAGTATGGAAAGGAATGGCGGTCGGTCGGACTCGTGATGTGAGAATATAGATGGAGATGAGGATGTGTCATTCCGCCAACCCAGGAGCCCACGATCATAGAAAGACGACTAAGTATATAACCATAAAGGGATAATAAAGGGGAACAAGAAAAGGTGAAAAGGGGTAAGTATCTCACAAAATAATATCTACTATTCGTTTATTAATGCCAATATTTTCGAACCTCTGTTGTGAGTTGTCACTAGTAAAAGCATAATGAATATGCATTTGGAAGGGCACGAATGTGGCGAGGATGGAAGAGAGCAATAAATGGTTTGAAACTTTTGTGAACCGAAGTATAGTGAAGCTGGCGAGTTGGAGGAGTTCGGGGCCGAAATGTATATCACGAAAGTTTTGGGTGCAAGATGTATATGACAGAACACGGGGCATAAGAGTTCGATAGCGCTAACCTAGGACCCGATGGTCATATAATTGGCTAAGCACTAAAAGGGACGACGGTTGGTCGGGCTCATGATGTGACGATATAGATGAAGATGAGCATATGTCAGTCTGCCAACCCGGGAAGCAGTGATCATAAAAATGCGAGTAAGTATAAAACCAGAAAGGGATAATAGAGGGGAAGAAGACAAGGGAAAAATGAGTAAGTATAGAGGAGGAAAAAGAAAGGGAGAAACAAACATTTAGTCTCAACTATGTAATATACTTGGAGGTCGACAAAGTCAGCTTCAAGTTTAAAGAGAATTTGTTTATATTTATCCGAATAGTATTCATATTAATATATCTTAATAGATTATTTGTGGTCCAAATGTAAACCATCTTCCAATTTGTAGGGTGTTTTTTGGCTCGCAAATTTCGCTCAAACCCATAAGCAATAGGAAAAGTAATATATGACTTAACATTTTTATTTGCAAGGATATTCTCAAATACAAGAAGCTGTAATATATGCACAATATTGAACAGGAACATGACATCAACACTTGAGTTGCCATGTTGAAATAGAGTCATTCATTGACTCTATTTCTGGGGCCCCGAAGAATGAAAGCAAGACGGGCCTACCCATTTGTTTCTTAAGTATAAGGTGGGTGCCATAAAACTATGTCCTATCACAAATTATTCTTCCATGTAAAATGTAGGGAGCGAATAGAGTAGCTTTTATTTAAATCGAAGTGCTAGGAAGGGGAAAAAAAAGCTTGTCGTGCATGTTTAACAATGGATCAAAGAGCGTATTAAATTCTTGTAGAAAGAGGTTGAATTCATCTATCAATAGTTGTACAAGCAAATGAGTCAATCTAAAAACAACAACAACAACAACAACAACAATATTAAACATTGGAAAACACCATACAACAACCTCAAATATTTTATATTCAGATAAACTGGGTTACAAAATACAACTGAGATTATTTCCCAAAGTAGCTCTCTTGGAATTTGTAAAAAAATATATAGTTCAACACATATTCTTTGAAATTTAAATGTGTTTGCCATAATGACTGGGATTGGGGCTCCCGCAAACCATAAAACAAATATGCACAAGAATCAAGCTTGTAGAAAGAAGAAAGTCGGCGATGGAAGACAAAAAGACTTGGCCAAAAGAAAGACAAAATTGTCAGTCCTGGGTTAAACCTTTCTATTTAAAGAGGTAGACTAACTGGATTAAGACATTGACAAAGACATAAGAATGTGATCAGTATGAACTTACTATGATGGTTTCCCATGCCTTGTCATTTTCTCACTGATGTCCTTTTATGGTATAGATTTCAACTTGATCATCAAATGCTTGCCTGGTAAAAAACAATAAGTTGAATATCAATTTCAGGTCTTGGACTTCATGGGTGCTTCCAACTAGATCTATCTCAGTTAGCTTCTTGAATAGTTTATCTCTTCTAGATATGGCATGGCTACATTGGCTTTTATGCAACATTTCGTACTTTGATAAGTGTTAATTTCCCTCTGTCATCAAAAACTTGGGGTTTAAAGTGCCTTCCTTGTAATGGTCCTGGTCATCCACATCTGAGACAACATAGAGATGTGATTCAGGCCCAATTCAAAGACGAGGGAGTGGTTTTATATGACGTCATCTTTGGGGGAAAAATATTTTGTTAGCCAACAAAAGCTGAGACAAAAAAATCAAGTATCTTATGATTGGTATATTCCCTGTATTCGATCGTTTGTTTGGTTGAAAGGCCTGCCTGAAGATTTGTATGTTGAATTTCTTTGTTTTATTGCTGTAAATTGGAAGGGAAGTTCAAGTCACATGCAAAAATGCTCCTTTGTTGAAGTATATAGCTTCTTCCAGCAACACAGATTTGGAAAGTGTATGAAATGCTGCAGACCACACCAGAATCTATCTTTCGTCAGAGGAGTGACACATATCGTGTCTCACAAAATGGTCTGGAATATTCATAAGTGATGCCAAATATTACTTCATTCATGAATATACTCAGAAGGAAATTATAAATTTGGATCCTCACGAAGGTGATAAACTATATGAGTGGTCGAATCAACATTCTAAAATTACAGAACTTTCTATCTCAAAGTTTGTTGAGTGACTTCTAGATGTAGTAACAGACTCGACAGACAACCAACTTCTATCCCAAAGTTTGTTGAGTGACCTCTGGATGTAGTAACAGATTCAACATACAATCTACTTTCGATCACTACTGGTACTAATGTCAATTGTATCAAGTCGTGACCCCAGGCTCCAGGTAGCTTCAACTTCAGACATTGACACTAGTGGTGACTCCAGGCTCCAGATAGCTTCAGCTTCAGACAATGACACTGGCGGTGGCAATGGGAACAGTGTCATTGACTGCAGGGCGGTAATGCGGTGAACAAGTAGGCCTGTCATTGTCAAAGCACTTAGACTGCAAAGTTGTCAAACCTGCAAAAGAGCATCGACTTTAGCAATGCTTTGTCATGACAATTACATTGTTGTTGTGAGTCCAAAAATCTCTGGAGGTTGTGTGTCTTATGTGATGATGACCTCGACATTAGGTGCATGTAAGACATTTATTATCTAGACATTGCAGTGTTAATCCAATTGCCATAGTCGATGACGGGTCAAATGCATTGCCACAAGCAATATTAATTGTGTAATTAATTTACATCCTTAAAGGACGTGAATCCCAAACAATGCCTGAAACTTTTCGACTAGTCGTGTGTTAAAAAAATACATTATATATATATATATATATATATATATATATATATATATATATNGATAGATTAATTTGTATTTTATATGCTTAACATTACGTTGCACACATAAACATTTTTAAGTTAACTGAAATTAATATATAGTCAACTCAAAGTGATCAAACTCCCTAGAGCTAGTTTATTTCCATCATGCTGCTTGGGATAGAAGGATCGACCACTAGGAGAAAATAACAAGCTAGCAATAAAAGAAAATGTGCAAATTGAAGTCGGGGATGGAAGCACTCTACGACCAAGAAGGCACTCTTTGCTTATCGACTTATGATCCTGATGAACAACTCAAGAGACGCTTGTGGCGAGGTCATGGCGATTTGTTTGATAACCAAAAAAGTTAATACTTCAAGCATCGAACAACTTTCGTTTTTTTCAAATATCAGATCTACTGGAACAGAAGAAATGCATTCTCCTTATTCAAAGCATGGGAAACAACATGAAGATTGATATTTGTTGGAAATAGATATGGAATGTCTACTACATCAATGTATCTTCTAAAGAATGAAACAAAATCATTACATGAAGGTGGTAGTAAAAGGTGATCTTCAGAAACCAAATCATCACCCGAATACGTCAAACTTCCTGCAAAAGGTGGTAGTATAAAGTAATCTTCGGAAAGTGTTGCAAAGTCCATAGTCCATAATTCCTTCCCATTAACTTTTCCCAGTTACTTGTCGATGCAGGCATCATAAACTTTTGAGAGCCTTGTTCCCTGATTATATACCCACCTTCAACCAACAGGAGAATATTCTTGCAAAGAGTGGTAAGCTCTTCGACCCAGATGCAATTATTTGCATAGGAATAGTGAAAAAAATGTGCAGTAGTGATATAAAGTTGATTGTATGTTGAGTTTGTTACTACATCCAGAGGTCGGTGAACAAACTTTGAGAAAGAAGTTGACTTTCTGTCAATTCTGTTACTACACCCAAAAGTCGCTCAACAAACTTTGACATAGAAAGTTCAGTAATTTTAGGATGTTGATTCAACCACTCATACAGTTTCTCACTCTCGTGAGAATCCAAATTTAAAATTTCATTTTGAGTATATTTGCGCATGGAGTAATATTTGGCGTCACTTTCAAATATTCCAGACCATTTTGTAAGCCACGATATGTGCGACTCCTCTGATGAAAGATAAATTCTGGTGTGGTCTGCAGGATTTGATATACTTGCCAAATCTATGTTGTTGGAAGAAGCTATATACTTCAACAAAGGAGCATTTTGCAAGTGACTTGAAAGTCCCTTCCAATTTCCAGTAACAAAACAAATAAATTCAACATACAAATCCTCAGTCGGGCCTTTCAATCAACCAAAGGATCGAATACAGGGAGAATACCAATCATAAGATACTTGGATTTTTTTTTTGTCGGAGTTTTTGTTAGCTAACTTATTTTTTTTCCCTCAAAGTTGACGTCACATAAAACCACTCCCTCGTCTTTTAATTGGGTATGAATGGCATCTCTAAGTTGTCTCACATGTGGATGACCAGGAACATTACAAGGAAGGCACCTTAAAGCCCAAGTTTTTGATGATAGAGGGAAATGAGAATAAGTATTTAAAATGAACGCTGGAGGATGATAATATAATCTTCCATAAATCTTGGTTTAATGCATTTTAATGGGATATGTCCTCGACCTTTTCGCCTATTAATGCCAATCTTTTCGAATGTGTGTGGTGAGTTGTCACTAATAAAGGCATGATTAATGTGCATTGGGAAGGGCGCAAAGGTGACGGAGATGGACGAGAGCGAAAAATGCTTTGAAAGTTTTATGATCTTGGAAGCCCGAGAACCCGCGAATCTGTGACAATCGGAGGTGAAGAATCGACTAAGTATGGAAAGGCGGGGCATAATGCCTTAAAAAAACTAAAGTAAACAACAATTTTTCTAGTTCAAGATCCACAAAAAAAAAAAATCAGATCCCATAATATTGGCCTCTGCCAATTCGATATCAAGCGACTGGAGTGCATTTGGGGTGCCTGTGAGAAAAGCTAAAGCTTTGATGAAGATTTGTTTGTATTGCAAAATCTGACAGTAATTGTGTCCTGATAGTATTTAAAATGAACACTGGGGGATGGTAATATAATCTCCCGTGGATCTTGGTTTAATGCATTTTAATCGGAGATGTCCTCGAGTTTTTCGGTTATTAATGCCAATCTTCTTGAACTTGTGTGGTGAATTGTCACCAATTAGAAGCGTAAGTAATTTGCATTGGGAAGCATGCAAAGGTGGCGGGGATGGACGAGAGCGATAAATGATTTCAAACTTTTCTGAACCCGGTAGTCCGCGAACTTGCGAATCTGCGACAACAAGAGGTGAAGAATCGACTAAGTATGGAAAGGCGGGGCAGTCAGATGGACGAGGACAGACCCATCGTAGGTAGAGCGAAGCTTGCGAGTTTGAGGAGTTTGGGGTCGAATTGTAGAGCACATAAGTTTTGGATGCAAGATGTATATCACAGAACAGGGGGCATGAGAGTTCAATTGGGCCATGACAACCTGTAATATATGCACAATATTAAAGCGGGACATGAAGTCAACACCTTTCTAGATGACAGTGGGCTAGTACAATATTTCATTCTTACTATGATGATGCCTTAAAAAAACTAAAATAACCAACAATTTTTTGCCAATTCAAGATCGAGACAAAAAAATCATCAAGTCCCATAATATTCTCCCATTAATGCGTTTTAATGGGAGATGTCCTCGAGCTTTCCTCTTATTAATGCCAATATTTTTGAACATGTCTGGTGAGTTGTCAGTAGTAAAAGAATAATTAATGTGCATTGGGAAGGGGCGAAGGTGGCAAGGATGGAGGGGAGCGAAAAATGCTTTCAAACTTTTGTGACCCCGGGGGTCTATGAACCTGTAAAACTTCGAAGACTTGACTAAGTATGGAAAGGAGGGGTGGTGAAACAAGGTCATCATAGGTAGAGTGAGGCTTGTGAATAGATCACCGATTTTTTGGATTCAAGATGTATACCCCGAACATGGGGCATGAGAGTTCGATAACGCCTACCCGCGACCATAAATTGGCTAGGTATGCAAACGAATGGTGGTCGGTCGAACTCGTGATGTGAAGATATAGATGGAGATGAGATTTTTCAGTTCGCCACCCCGGGAACCCGCGAGCATAGAAACAAGACTAAGTATAGAACCATAAATGGACACTAGAGGGGAAGAAGAAAAGGGAAAAATGGGTAAGTATAGAAGAGGAAAAAGAAAGGGAGAAAAGAATTTTATCCCTCACACAACAAAACTTAGTATGATAATTATCAAGCCATAGAAACACATTAACTATGGGAAAAACATTCTTAGCTATGAAATATAGTTTAAGCTTGACAAACTCTGGTTCAAGTCCAAATAGATGTTGTTTATATCTATTTGAACATTTTTTCATATTATTATTTTTTAATAGTATTTTTGGTGGCCCAAATGAAAAACCATGTTCCAATTTGTGTTTCTCAAGTGGAGATGTGTTTGTGAAAACACATTTCCTTAAACCACAGTGCATGGGTAGGGAAAGTGCAATGTGCATTGTTTGTTGAGCAAACATTTGTTGAAGATCAAGCAATGTATTTCCAAGTGCACGTATCATTTGCATAGTATCAATATGATTTTGTTCATGTTCTTTGTGTATTCTTCTGAATGCACTTGTCATAGATTTGTCAACCTTTGTCATGTACGAGGTACAATATGATGTTGTGGCATATGGATTAAGGACATACTGTGTGTCTATATTTGCATTCCACATAACTGGATGGTCCTTGGAGAAACTGTTGTTCCATATACGTAAAAGTTTCCGTTTAAGGAAAATTGTTGGTTGTTTAAGTGTAGATTGCATGCCTTGGATGTACTCATCTTCTGTTAGATTTAGCTCTGTCAAGAAGTCTTGGAATCTCATTAAGTCATGAAAGTCTCATTGTTCTAGAAAACGTGAACAAAGATTTAGATTTCTCAATGAGAACATTGTTCTCCAAACTATTGGCTCTATGATTCTTGTTGCTCTCATTAGCGGCACACAGAAGTTGTATCTAAAATGTGATTTTTTCTCATTTTTTACAGCTTCTTGTATGATAATGTCTATGAACTTTGGCAAGCCCTCGATCCAAATGATTTGTGTTGCATGTCATGTATTTTTCCAGAAACTACTCAATATGTGATTTGCTGTCATTTCCATAGACCGATGCACCCTCTATCCACAACAGTGTGTGGTCATGCCCACTCCCTCTAATCTAGAATTCGGTCACAAAACAATAGCCCGATAGTAGTCACAAAATAATGTCTGGTCAATTCACTCACTGGTTTGTTGTTTGCTACTTGCTCTTGTTTGCTTCAACTTTGCAAGGTTGAAGCCCTGCATCCACAATTGGACCTGTTGTTGCACTTTGCATGGTTCGGATTCTGCATCTGCCATTGGAACTGCATTTCTGGCATTCCGCATTGACGGGCAAGTTTCAGTGCAAGGGTTGCACTCAAACATATAGTTTTCAGGAACATAAAACATGAGGAGAACATTCGATTTCCTTTCTTATATATCACTATGGGTGCAACAGAGGTGGGTTCTATGTCCAACATTAACATTCGAAGGGGAACAAGACGTTTTGGAAGGAAACAACATGAAAAAAATGCACCAAACATATCGTTTGACAAACAAAAAATACAAGGAGAAAATTTGATTTCCTTTTTTTACATGTCACTATGCCTGCGACAGAGGTGGGATCTCTGTCGAACAACGACGTTCAAGAACAAGACCAAAACAACATCACACTATTGTTTCTCTAGTCGTAGTAGTCACATACGAAGATGTTTTGCAAGAGGAATTTGGCTCAGGCATTTTGAGTATTGAAAATTCTTACTTGCAAACTGGAAATAGAAAACATAAACCAACAAACAAGAATGCAACCACAACACTGATACCTACCGGTGAATGGGAAATGACAGAAGCGCAGTCCCAATCGCGGATGCATAATCCCTACCGTACAAACTCCAACAACAGGTCCAACTGCGGATGAAGGACTCCAACCTTGCAAAGTTGAAGCAAACAAGAGCAAGCAACAAACAACAAACCAGTGAACAAGCACCAAGACGTCCAACTGCAGCTGCAAGACCTCAACTTTGCAAAGCTGAATCAAACAACAATAAGCAACATCCAATGAACCAACGAACAAGCATCAACCAACCAACCAACAATGCTGGTGAAGAACAATTCACTACAGACAAGATTGTATCCAAAAAATCGGACAAAAATGTATTGCAACATGCATGTTAAGTAAACATTTCAGGTTGTGAGGCCTATGAGGTAAACATTTAAGGCTGTGAGGAATGTCCAAGGGCCTCCCACTGTGTAAACATTTAAGAAAGTTACAGTTTGGACAGTTGGGATTCTGCATCCACTATTGGAGCTCTGCTTCTATCGTTCCCCATTCACGGGTAAGTTTCATTGCCATGGTTTCACCTCTATTTGTTGTTTGTTTATTCCAGTTTGCAAGTAGGGTTTTCGATACTGGGAATGACTCAGTCAAAATCTTCTTGCATAACATTTTTTTATGTGACGACTATGACCAGAGAAACAGGACTGTAATGTTGTCTTGGCCTTGTTCATGAACGTCAATGTTCAACACATAAATCACCTCTATCGCAGCCACCGTGACATATAAAAAAAGAAAATTGAATTTTCTCCTCACATTTTTTGTTCTTGAAAATCATACGTTTGGTGCATTTTTTTCAAATTGTACCTCATATTTTTTTTGCATTGCTCTTTTCCAACTAGTCCTGCTTTGATGTCTAGGACATGGAAGTGGGCACATCTGATTGGAAGGGAGCAACCTGGAAAAAAATGCACCAAACGTATGGTTTTTAGGAACAAAAAAAATGAGGAGAAAATTTGATTTCCTTTTATATATGTCATTATGGCTGCAATAGAGGTGGGTTCTGTGTCGAACATTGACGTTCAATAACAAGACCAAGACAACATCACACTCCTAGTTCTCTGGTCATAGTACTCAAATACAAAGATGTTCTGCAAGAGGATTTTGACTCAGGCAATCCCAGTTTTGAATTTTTTTACTTGCAAACTGAAAATAGCAAACAACAAACAATGAATAGGAAGGAAAACATGGCATTGAAACCCACCCGTCAATGAGAAACGACAGAAGCGTAGTTCCAATCGCGGTTATAGAATCCCAAGCGTGCAAATTGCAACAACAGGTCCAATTGCGGATGTAGGACCTCAACCCTGCAAAGTTGAAGCAAACAAGAGCAACAAGCAAACAACAAACTAGTGAACAAACATGGAGAGGTCCAAGTGTAGCTACAGGACCTCAACTTTGCAAAGTTGAATCAAACAACAATAAACAACATCCACTGAACCAACGAGCAAGCATCAACCAGTGAACCAGTAATGTCGCCGAAGAACAATATTGCCCATATTCACTGCAAACAACACTGTATAAAAAAAAATCAAAGTAAAATGTATTGTAATACACCTGTTAAGTAAACATTTAAGGCTGTGAGGCCTGTTAGGTAAACATTTAAGGCTGTTGGGACCGTCCAAGGGCCTCACACTGTGTAAACATTTAAGAAAGAATGCAGTGTGGCAGGCATGTTTACGTACACAATAATAAAAATGCCTGGGTACTTAATAATAACAAAATAATAATAATAATAATAATAATAATAATAACAATAATAACAATAATAACAATATTTATTTTTTTTGTAAGTGAGTTTGAGATTCTATATTACTAAGAAAATTATGGTACAAAAGGAAAAGAGGGGTATCCCTTAATCTGCCAAAAGGAAACCAGATCAGGGATCCTGAAATTGTGTTGTCTACATAAGAGAGGGGAGGGTTGGGCCGCCACCCTGGGAGACTGACCCAGTCTCCGGAAACTCGTTTGAAAAAATTATACCATAACATATACATAAAAACGAAAAACGTAGAACAGGGGTGGCTCATACACTTATAAACAAAATGACCAAGGGTTGAGACTGTGCTAGTCCAAGAGGATTTGATGGCTTTCATCTCCTTCCTTTCTTGCCTCGTTCTCCTTTCTCTACTCCACCATGCGCGTCTTTTTGATGTAGGCTGGTGTTCCACGTTGATCTGCACGAGTGATGTCCATGTGGTGGACATAGCGAAGGTAGAGGTGGAATTTTCCTGCCATTCATTCCATTTTTTCGTTTTGGCTCCTCTAGTCCTCTGCTATTCTTCTTGCGCTGGCCTCCAGGCTGTTGAGGCGACTCAGAATTTCTGTGAGATCCTTCTTGTGGCCACGGTTTTCCACCCTGCTGGTCTCGTTTCTGTCAACTCTCAGCTTACTTATCAACATTTTTGTGGGCTAAGCTTCCTCCATCGTTTTGTGGTAGAGGGTTATCCTGGGTTGTGTGGCCCCTGGGTCCCTTATCCCGTCCGCTTCTTGGATAAGTTCCGCCTAGGCTTTTCCTTGGCGTTTGGTGTTGACTTCTCGCTCCCACCTGTCGATGACCGCTTTTCCCTTTGGATCGACCTGTGCAAGAAAGGTGTCTTTGGCCTCTCTGGCCGCCTGCTCCATCCTTGTGATCTTTCGAGTGCTTGTTGGAAGTTCCTCCCCCTGGGGCCCCCTCTTACTTTGGGTATTATTCGTTCTTACCATCTCGGTTTGAATGCGATGGTTTTTTTCTTAACTTCGTCCTCCTCTTCTATTTGCCCCTTTCTGGTGTGTAGGATGGTCTTTGTAATTGTTGTGCTCTGGTCTGTAGCTATCCCTGATGCTTCTTCTTTTAAGGGGTTTCCTCGACTGCGATCTTATCCTGGTAATCATGGGTCTCCCGTAAAGGTGTACCTTTTGGTCCTTTTTCACTATTCCAGAGTGTGTGCGCTTGGGAACCTTTTCGTCGTCCCTGCGCCAATCCTTTTCCTTGCACGTTGTATGCCAATCATTTCCTCCCACCGTATCTGTGTGTGGGTGAGGTGTACCCATTCCTGCCCATGGGCTATCCTTTTGATCTTCGTCCTTTTTCGTCTGCGGATTAACCTTTCTGCTCTCCCACGGACAACCCCTGTACTTCTTTCTATTGACAAGACCGTGGTGTCATACCTCCTCTTGTGGTGTGACCGAGATCTGCATTGTAACTCGTGTTTAAATGGTGGCCTATCGGATTTTGCCTGGATCCTACTTGCCCTTCAATTAATTCTGTGCCTTCAGCCTCGATGTGGTTGTTTGTACTTCGGCTGTCGTCATAGTCCTTTGCCGCTAGTTGGGTACAGTCTGTCCGAAACTGACCATTCGGGATGTTACTCCATGTGGAATCCAGTTCTGGTCCTTCCTTGTCGACCCCTTCATTAGCGATTCTATCTGCTAATCCATTTGTTGACCTTCGTACCCAATGCAACTCCATTATGATCCTCGTCTGTAAATGCTCCTGAATTTTTTGCAAGGAGTAAGCCAAGTGCTAGTGCCTCTGAATTTTTCCACTCTGGTGTTGTTTTGGAGTTTCCTTACTGTGTTGATGACCAGTGTGGAATCTCCTTCCACTATGGCATTGATCATCCCTTCCCCGCGTAGTATCTCAAGGCTGGTCTCCAGGGCTCCAAATTCCACGGTGTTGTTGGATGAGTTCCCCAGACTCCTAGCGTACAGTCGGATAATTTTTCCTTGACTGTCCCTGATTACTCCCCCTACCTGTCTGTCCTGGGTTACCTTTCAATGCCCCGTCGAAATTCAACTTGAGGGAGCCCTCTAGTGGCAATTTCCAATTGCGCTCACCTACTTGTAGTTGCGACAATCATCTTACCTGATTGGGGTTGCGCCCTTCTTTCAGTTGAAAAGCCTCTAGAATTCGGAGATCATGGTCTGTGAGTTGCACTCCTCCTATTTGGCAGTTGCGGCTCGGTACCATTTCTCTTCTCATGGAGATTATTATTTCCTTGATCTTTCCTGTCGTCCATCTTTGGTTTCTGAAGATGCGTCGGTTCCATTCCTTCCATATTACCCAAATGATCATGCCAGGAATGAGGGTCCAACAAAGATTCACCTCTTCATTTTCGTTGTAATTTTCCTTCCAGATGTTTATAGTTGTGGATATATTACGTTTGATCCTATTAGATTGTCGAAAGATGCCTGCCGCCCGGTCCCATACTTCTATTATGTAGGGACATTCATCCAAGAGATGGTTCATTGTTTCCTCCTTTTCTTCACATAGGTGACATCTTGAAGGGCCTATGAATCCTCTCTTCCTTAGGTTTTCCCAAGTTAGGATTCGGTTGTGTAGTATTAGCCACTGGAAGATTTTTATTTTTGGCCAATGGGGGCTATTCCAGAGCTTATCCCATTGATACGTCGAGTCTTCTTGGTCTCGGTCCGCTATATAGTGGAAAAATTCTTTAAGATTGAATTCCCCACCAACTTTGTGGCCCCATTTCAGTTGGTCGTTACCGTTCGTGACTGCATTTTTTTTGTCTCCCTAATTCCTTCTCCATCTCTTTCACTGTTGTTGCGGTCTGGTCTTTAGTCTGTGGGGTGAGAGTGTTCCAGATTCTCCATTTGTTGCGATCTGTTTCTTGTTTCCAGTAATGGTAGACTCTGGTTTTGCCTTGCGCCATCATCTCCTGTTGGAGTTCCTCCCAGCCCGGTTTTTCCATTCTTGGTTCTTGTTGCCAGGCATCCTCCCAGAATCGGACGGTTCTACCATTTCTTATTTCCCAAAAGTTATGTGTTTGAATCTAGGCCTTGTTGCACCAGGCTAGGTTCCAGATGGCGAAACCTTCTGTGGTGCCTCTGAAGTAGATTTTGTCCTGGTCGCAAATGTCCAGGGCATACTTTGCCTTTCATAGTTTGACCCATGGCATGGTAGTTTCTTTGACCCAACGCCACCAGATTTTCGCCCCATAGGTGTCATTGGTCACTTGCGGGTGGTGTAACCCCATGCCTCCTTTGCTTTTTGGTTTACAAACCTTCTCCCAAGCCACTAATGCCCATTTTTTCCTTGTTTCCGCTCCTCGCCACAGGAAGTCCCTTTGTATGGTTCTTATTTTTTGTAGAATCCCCTTGGGGATTGGGAAAACTGACATCATAAAGGTTGGGATAGCTTGCAAAACCAACTTGGTTAGGATAAGTCTTCCGGCTAGGTTGAGGGATCTGTACGTCCAATTTTTTACCCGGACTTGTAGCTTGTTGACTATTCCTTCCCAAGTTGATAGCTTGTAAGCTTTGTCTGTCAGGGGTGTGCCCAAGTACTTGGTTGGAAGTGCTTTGCGTTCAAAGCCCAAGATGTTGGCCAAATTCCTTTGGATTGCGGGGTTGGTATTAAAGAAGAAAATCATAGATTTGGACTGGTTTATCTCTGCCCCCGAGGCTTCCCCAAACTCGTCTAAGATTCGTTTGTAGGCTTTCGTTTTCTTGACCGTGGGTATGCCATGAAGTAAGGTGTCATCCACAAACTATTGGTGCGTAGAAGTTGGGAAATTCTTGTAGGGTTTGATACCTTTTATTTCCCCTGTTGCGGTTGCGCTTTTTATGCTTCGACTGAGACCTTCCATCATTAGGATGAATAGGAAGGTTGACAGTGGGTCTCCTTGTTCGATGCCTCCCATGGGCCATAAAGGTTTGGCAGGGGCTCCATTTACTAGTAGCGAGAAGCTTGTTGTGGATACTAGGTTGACTATCCACCTGATCCAATGTTGGGTGAAGTTGAAGGCTTCCAGGGTCTTGAACATATAGTGCCAGCTGGTTTTTTCATAAGCTTTTGCTAGGTCCAGTTGTATTATCATTTCCCCTCTTTTCTGAAGCTTCAGGGTGTGGATAAGTTCGTGGGCATGGATGATATTGTCCATTATTTGCCTTCCTTACTCGAAACCTGTCTGTTCTTGTGAGACCAGTGTGGGTAGGAGTGGTTTCAATCTATTTGCTATAACCTTGGAAATTATCTTATACACCACATTGCACAGCGTTATAGGTTTATAGTGATCGAGGGTTTTGGCTTCATTTTATTTGGGGATAAGTGTAACCATTGTAGCATTTAGTGCTTTTAAAATGGAGGCTGACCTTCTAGAGTCTTCCACTACCCTATATACGTCCTATTTGATGACTTCCCAGTAGGCTTTGAAGAACTCCACTGTGAAACCATCTGGGCCTGGGGCTTTTCCATTGGGCATTTCCTAGAGTGCTTGGTCTATTTCCTCCTCCGCAATGGGCTTGTTCAGGTTGTTATTTTGTTCTTTTATTACCAGGCGAGGGATATGTTGGATTATCTTTTGTATGGCCTTTGTTCTATCTTGGTTAGGTTCATGGGCTATCTCGTGGAAGTGGTTTACTAGGGTTGTTTCGATGTCCTTATGTGATTCTCTCTCTATTCCATCCTAGTCCCTAATCTTCAAGATTTTGTTATGGGCTCTTTTGGCCATAGTTGTTCTATGAAAAAACTTGGTGTTACGTTCTCCTTCCTTTAGCCATCTGATCTGGGACTTTTGTCGCCAGAGAGTTTCTTCTTGCTGGCAATGCTCTTCCCATTCCTGGGTCATCTGGATCTCTTCCTCGTTGTAGCCCTCCGAAATGCAGGTTTCCTGGAGTTTTTTCATTTTTTCTTCAATGTTGTTCTTCTCTTGGTTTATATTCCCAGAAGTGTCCTTGTTCCACTCCTTGAGCCTATATTTGATATGTTTTAGTTTCTTATAGAGTTTGAACATCCTTGTCCCTTGCTCTAGTTGCTCCTCACGCCACCACTGTTTGATTTTTTCCTTGAAATTCGAGTGTTCAATCCAGAATTTCTCAAAT
>ML844385.1:67994-85668 GCA_009831015.1 Picea engelmannii | reverse complement strand
ACTTTCTTCCAAAAAAAAAGACCATACAACAAACTCTCTAACATCCCACTTCCAACCCTATGTCTTTTTTTTTTCTCTTTTGTAATATCTTCCTCATCTTCTTGAAATTGATTTTTAGTTAGGGTTTTATTTTTCCCTTTTGGTGGAATGAATTAATCCCTTTGGTAAATATGAACTGTGATAATTGTGCCATCATCTAGGACCCATCTTAGAAGTTTATAAATTTCTTTAAATAAATGATTTTCCAAAAATAACTTATTTCCAAGACCCAAAATAGTCATGAATGTAATTTAATTTTAGGGCATGATAACTCATACTTTATCTATTCAAACCACTTGTACTATGTTCTTCATCTCTTTAAATATCCAACTAGCTCTTGTTTTCTCAAATCAGATGTCAGGATCAAAAGTTATGAGCTCCAAAAGATGGAAATTTAGCCATTGTTGATCTGTCCTTGTGAAATACAGGCCTTTGATTTCAAAATTTGACTTTATTTATACCACATGCATTGTGGGAGGGTTCTCATGACATTTTTATAAATAAATTCATCTCTATGTTATTTTTCAATGAATTACATAGAGCCACAAAAGTTTGTGTAGCTTGTGCACATAGTATCTTTTGATCGCCACATCATAACCCAATCATCATGCTAAGTCATTTTCCAATCATATCTATCCATCCATGTGTCACACGAGGTTATTTACACTTTTTTATCACATGTTCACATATAATAGGTCATCACTTCCATGTTTCATTGGGAGTTATGTCCCAAAATAAAGAAAAGTAAACTTAGGATAGGGAATAGTATTTAAATTAAATAATATATTAAAACAAATGTTTGGCGGAGTTACAAGAATGTGGAGGTAGGTGAGGACATAAAACTTGATAAAAATAAATGTAAAATAAGTCATGCAATGGAAATGAAATTTGAAATATGGAAAAAGGAAAATAGATATTGAAAATGGAAATTGAAAATTGAAATATGAATATGAAGATGGAAATGGATAAGTATGGAAAGTGAGGAATATGACTAAGTAAAAGAGAATGGGGACTAAGGTATGTAATGCAAGGGTCGGGTAATAATAATTAATCAAAATTTTGAAAATGGAGGGGGAAATTTGGTGAATAGAGGAGGAAACATTGGTGATATCTTGGGAATATGACCTCTGTTTTCATTTCCGTAATGTGTTTGATGAACATGACACATAGGGATATTCATTGAGAATCTAGAAACAAGTAATTTCCTTATTTTTAGTAGTGTTTCCTTTCCTTCTCTTTTGTTTCAAGGATAAACTATCAATGTTAGACTTTCATGATAAAGATTTGGAAAACAAAAGATGATTGGAAACTTGTTGAGTCTTTGCAATCAACAATTTAATATTATTTGGAACTTTCCAATTTTGAAAAAAATTTCCTCTATTTGATGGGTGAAAACACATCAACATATAGTTCCAATTGTGGGACAATGAACCCCTATTGGTTATTGAGGAAGTATACCAATACCATATGTCTTAATACATTTGGCTATGGAGTCATCTCAATCTACAATTATCTCGATCCAACAAGTGCTTATTGGAAAATTTCACTAACATAAAAATATTATATACATGATACAAGAAACAAATACCTACCCTAAGCTACTTGGAGGGAAAGGATACTCTCAAGTGTAAGGAAATTTCAATGTAGACATGTACATAGCCAACTCATCTGATTAATCCCAACCATGGTTAAGAATGCTTTTTCATTGGCCATGTTCTCGACCTGATTAATAACCATCTTTGAATATCCTACTCTAGCATCAAATTTTGAAAAAGAACCAACAAATGACATCATCCAAAATCCTATGAATGAAAGGTAATTGCTTATTTCAAATCTTGGGTTGCCATGGCCAAAATTAATGAATTTTTTCATCACTTCATTTATTTCCTTTTGAACACAACAATATTCTTGTTTTGTGGTATTTCCAAGAATGGAAAAGTTATTTGCAACTTCTTCAGATCATAAACAACATTATAAATCAGTTTTTCTAAGCATTTTACTTCACTATATTTTTATGGAGGAGAGCTCACATGGCTAGACTTGTTTGAGGAGGAAAAACTTCTGATATAGAAGACATTGTTAGTTTGTTTTGGAATTCAGAAAGATTTCAATCTTTTTCTTCAGATATGGTTTCGACAATGATCTCTTAAAAATGTTGATATTCATCTCTACATTCATCTTCTTTGATCCAATATCATTTTGAAAACAATAATGGATGAACATCCATTTCAATGGATTCTAGTACCCCTATAGAAATTTCATTACTTTATCCTTGAAAAACAAGTCTTTGATTATCTTCCTCGGGAATTTGATCAAAATCTTCTATCAATATCACCAAATTTGAATTTTGAACTTTGGGGGCCCTTAACCTAGGGACTTGATTGTTTTTTTTTTCTTTATGGATAATTTATGAGGCCATGTGTAGGAAATGGAGGATTTTGATATTCCTTCCTTGGAATTTGATCATATTTTCTCTTTAACTAAGCTATTTCAATTTTCATTTGGTTAATGATTCTTTTTAACTTGGAAATTTGAGTGTCTTGACGGGTCTTCTGAGTGTCTTCAGAGATATTTGTTACATGTGGTGTTTTATATTGAAAGTGTCCTCTTCCAACCCCTCTCTCTTCAACTACTCTTGAAGTATATGGAGCTTGATTTGACAATGATAAATCTATTATCTTCCTTTGAACTTTACCAAGAATGATTTTAGGATCAACTTCACATTCTATCATGAAATGTTCCATTTCAATCGATCTTCCAATTTATTCTTCCAAAGTTGTGATTTTTTATTCTTTTATTTTATATTTCACATTTGAAGGAATTGCATTCAGATAACATTCAAAAACAAATTGATCATTTGGGCACTGATATTGTGGAATTTGATGCAAAGTCTTGAAAAATCTTGAATTAAAATATTTTATTCTTTCAATATTTTGGAGATAAATTTAAGTAAATTATGTCAAGAGAGTATGATAAGCTATATCAAGAGAAAAATTTGTCATGAATACATATACCATGTCATCAAAATAATTGATTATCTTTTTTGGATGAGAAAGGTACCAGTCATAGGCTAGAATAACTATTGCTTGTAGAAAGATTCTCACCATCGCATCATTGTGATAAATCAAATAGATATCACAAATGGTAAGGAATTGATCCAAATAATTTTTGGGATCCATGATCCCATCTCCAAAAAAAACACCTTGAGGAAGAGTAGGAATTTCATGTCACTCTCCATGCAAATTCATATGAATAGAGATTACCCTTCTTCCTGGAATTCTTTGTTCTTCATTTCTTTTCTCTTCTTTGTCTTCCATTGATTCTGAAATTCAATTTTAAAAAATCCCTCATTTTCTTATTATTTAAAATCATTTGTACAGTTCAAGCTCTCAAATCAATATTTTTGCTTTCTTTGTCTTTGAGCCCCTACAATTTATTCTTTAGAGACAATGGTTTTCCACATTCTTTCAATCTCTTCTTGAATTCTTGTTGTCGTTAAATTATGAAATGAATGTAGAACACTTCTTTAGTAATCTATGTCCAATTTGTATTTGAGGCTAATTTGGACATGTTTGGGTCATTCAATTGTTTTTGTTTTGCAAAAATAGCCTTCTTTTATTCCCAGTGGATTCGCAAAAAATGTTGTATGAACAGTGTCTTGCAGTATTTAAGTCAACCTCTTGAGGATAAATCCCCCTATGTTTTTAAAGAGGTAGTACTCCTTTATTTCAGATAACATACAAGAAAATAAAAATTCATGAGAAAGGATCATGCTTATTATTGAAATAAATATTCGCATGCAAAGAATACCTGAGAAAGGACAAAGTATATTGTAGAAAGAATATATTTACACTATGTTACAAGATTTGTAAACGAAAGGATTATGAATTAAAATAGGATGAAAATTCCATCACAACATTCAACAAAGTAGAAAAAACTATTTAGAAAAATGGAAAGGAAATTATGGACCACATATAACATATAAATCTAAATGATCATTCCATTAAACCCAATCAAGACTTTTATAGACACACAATTGAAATTTCATGCTTAAACTCAAAGTCTTGAGAGATCAATAATGTTATGTTGCAAACTAGTTCTCTAGGAACCTCAAAATAGTAGATGTCTTAAATAAATAACCAATAATGTTTGGGGTTACAAATAAAATAACTTGTTTTTTTCCTTCAAAGAGGATTGGAATGGATCAGGCTCCCGTGAACCATAAAATCAAGGAGAGACTGTGATGTAGATTTTTGAACCATTCATTTGCTCGATCAGACGTCCTTTATAGATGGTTGATGTTGTGCTAGTGGTGGAATAATTGTTGTAACCGCTTCATGCTAATGTGTCTCGGTTATCTTAACTAATTCTTTTGTTAACCATTATTCTATATACTCCCTCATAGGAGAAACCAGTATTTCATGTTTTGGTTTTATTTCAAATAATTCATTCTCGAATCCTCTTAAATTGATGCTTAATTGGTGCAACGTGTCCTCAATATCATCATTTTTATTTATGTATCGAACAAACCACCTCTCTACTTCTTCTTCGAATAATTCCAGTGAGTCACAAAATTCACTTGCCCATGCAACTTTCAATACTTCTAGTTGATATAATAGTTTCTCATATATAAGTAGGGTATCCATTAATAAATTAGGGCCATGATTATTCCATTTGATTCTTTTGCAAGATTGGCAAGTTTTAAAAGTATATCACACCTCTTAAATTTAACAACATCCAACTCATACAACAATTCTCTTAAACATTTAATCCTTTTCAACCAGAAATAATAAATTCATTTCATTCAAATACTAGAAAGAATGTTTTTTTCTCTTCTATGGGTGTCACGTAAGACTGAAAATTTGTATACAAATGTTTCCACGACTTCTTTGTAAGAACCTTCATGATTTTATAATACCTTTTGGTGATATTTCCTAAAGTGCATAATCCTTGTTGAGAAATTGGTTGAACTCAATGCTAACTCAGAGATTTCAAGAATTAGGTTTATTCTCTTCTAGATACCAGCTCCAACCTATTTTATTACAACCAACAATAAATTTAATGAACCGCTCAACTTGGAATTTCTTTTAGGGACATATTTGAGGGTAAGTCTTGGATATGTTGTAGTTAAAGGTTCAACAAATAATGGTTTTTGAATTAGAGATTTTTGCAATTCCTTTATATTATTTATTTTAAAAAACAATTTTCTTTCTCAATATGAAAAATAGATTTTTTAGTGCTTTTGAGGTTTCCTCGTGAAATTGCATGATTTTCAAGGTGCAACCCCCTGAAACTCAATTTTTGATTTCCATTTCTAAAAGGAAATCTTATTTTTCATATTCAATTTTTTTTTAATAACTTCTAGGAATTATTATGGTAGGATACATGGTGAAGTGTGAGACTCTTATTCAAATATTTTTTTCTCTTTGGAAGCCAAATCGTCAACAATTTCTCTAGTTTCCATCAATATTTTCTCTAACTAGATGGGTTCTTATATCAATTCCTCTACTTCCATGGCTCAAGGAATTTCCCCAATTTTGGGTAGATCAAGTCTCATTTTTTGAGTTTCTCTCTTTATTTTAATGGAAGTGTTTACAACATGATATTTTTCAAAACTTTTCTTTGTACAGTCTGTAACATCCCGCTCTGGCACACTGAGAGAACTTATTCTTTGAGGACACTTGCTCGCAAGTGATCTAGATTATTATGCTATTAAAACATTTGATTTTGATTATGAGGCATTATGGGTTGATGTCATGTTGTTTTGCTACATTGACATAGACAGGTGTTATCGACTCGATTTTACTGAGTGTGCAGGATTTTAGACCTCGAGGATGTAGAAGCATCGATGAAACCCCTTGGAATCTGGATCGATTCGGGTAGTGAACTAATGGGGTTTGATTGTTTTATATGTGATATTAGTGCATCTGATTAGATGATATGATATGGATATATTTCTGACATGATTCCTTGATGATGCAGGCTGACGATAGCTTGCTGACCAGACTCACATATGGAGTAGAAGGGTCATGCTCGAATACTAGATATGTTGAGGGAGAGGTGTGGACAACAACCCTATCATAGCCTACTAGCACTCTCACCATGGCTCGAACTGTAGGTTAAAAATTACCTAGTTCGAGAGGACCTAAGATGTCTTGAGGGCAGACTGCAACAATCGATCATGATGATTCTAAGGGGTGTGCAATAAGGCAACGACCTTATTCCTTAGAGGACCTTAGTATCCCACAAGATCCCCTGGTAGAGTATTGAATCGAGGGGATTTTTATGTATACCAAGTCATTCAAGAGGCAAGTGGCACCCTTGGAGCACGTGGTGCGTCCAGAAGGGCACGTCTCACAAGAAAAATGGAAAGGGGCGAGTGGCACCCTTGGAGCACGTGGTGCATCCTGAAGGACATATCGTACAAGAGAAACAAAAAGAGGCAAGTGACAGCCTTGGAGCACCTAGTGCATCCTGAAGGGCACGCCATGTGGTTAGTTAATAATTGGATAAACCTAGATGGCTTTAGGACAATAAAATGTTAAGGAAGATTTCAAACCTTTCCCTTAAAAAATGTTTCCCAGCCTAGGAAAATAAGGTCTAGGTCTAACTTTTGCTGGTGGTAAAATTTTACCTATTTATAAAAAATAATAATAAAAATAAATAATAAATAAATAATAAAGATAATCTTCATTAATCTTGTGACAATAAGGGGGTAAGCAATTAATGTGATTTATAAAAATCTTTTGGGATAAAACTTGAAAAGGGGAAATGATTTTTTTACTTTATTATGATAATTAAAAATTTAATTCATTAAAAAAGGGGGAAGAAGGGAAAGTTTCTGCACATGCCTTTTTGAGTTTAATTAAAAAAGGGAAACGGGGAAATCTAAAATAATAAGGAAACTAGGAAAAAGCAGGAGCCATAAAAGAAAGGGGAAACACTAGGAAAAAGAAGTTAGTCCAACTTAGTAAGCCATATACCATTTAAGAACTTTCTAATTTAAACTGAACTAGCAAATTAATAATGGGGAAAGTCATTAAAACATATAAGGGAATTTGGGGACACCTAGGAGCGATTATAGGAGTGACTCTAGGTGGGTGAGGGAAATAAGGGTAATTAATTAATTAAAAAAATTGGTTTTTGGATGGATGAAGGGGATGGGTGACACATGTACGAGGAGGATTATTATGAATTAAATTAATGAACAGTAAACTAAAAGGGATTTTGGGAAAGTAATTGAGTTAGAAAATCTATATAAAGCAGGGAGAAGGAGGAAGAGGTCTCTTCTATTTGGCGTAACGTTACACTGCAGAAATCTATACTTGACTGACTTAGCTTGTCGGAGTTGGGATACCCAGCTCGGTGAGGAGTGGTAGCTGAAACTTGCGAGGTGAGATGGATGATACTTGATTCTCTAGATAGTTTGTGTGGCCGCTTTGTGGCTCGGGGGGCTAAGGGGGAAGAAGATTACCCCTATATTAGGATGGGAGGTACCGGTGAAGTCTCATCAGTTGTCAAGTGGGAGCTATATGAAGTGCATGGTACATCAACTCAGAGTGGGCGTTGGGCAATGGTATGCTTCCTTTATTGTCATAGGGAAGATTTTTAGCAGGATATATGTTTTAGTTTTGCATGTTTATTGGGTACGAAAAATGATTGTCTTAGTATTCTAGTTGATGACTAAAATTTTTCCCATAGTTGTTAGCTCGATGTTGATTTTCCCATGGCCTTCGATCCCTATATGTCTTGATTCTCCTCTGGTATATTGATTCGTGATGATTGCGGTTGATTTTGCCTATCGTCCCAAGCTCATAAATCCTCACCTGAGCAGTCGCTGAGGATCTTGATATATAGTTGTCTCTTCGGTGTTAATAGACCTATGGATCTCAATTCCCTACTTTATGTGCGTGGATAATGAGTGAAGGATGTTCCCACCAGTCATTTATCCCTGTTGGTTGTTCTTGTTGACTATGGTCATGGCATTTCCGACGAATGTTTACCTTGAGCCTTATACATCTTCATTCCATGCAGTTTACTTCTGCAACTAAATTTATTTGAGAAGGATTTTGCCTGCGTTTTTGATTGGGTTGTGATTTTTTTCCATGCTTTAATTCATTTGAAAAAAAATTTAGTTATGATCCCTGTCTGCGTTTTTGCTTGGGCTGTGATTTTTTTCCATGCTTTAATTCATTTGAAAAACGAATTAGTTATGATCCCTGTCTGCGTTTTTTTTCTTGGGCTGTGATTTTTTTTCATTCTTTTAATTCATTTGAAAAATGAATTAGTTATGATCCCTGTCAAAAGTTTTGCTTGGTTACCCTAGGGGAATGAAAAATGAATTATCGATCCCTATCTACGTTATTATTTTGGTATCCTGGGAAAATGAAAAACTTTTTATTATCACTGTCTGTGTTATGGTTTTCGTATCCCTGGCGAATGAAAAACATTTTATTATCACTGTCTGTGTTATGGTTTGGTATCCCAGGCGAATGAAAAAGGTTTTATTATCACTGTCTGCATTATGGTTTTGGTATCCCAGGCGAATGAAAAACGTTTTATTATCACTGTCTGCATTATTGTTATGGTATCCCAAGCGAATAAAAAAAAGGTTTCATTATCACTGTCTACGTTTTGGTTGGTATGCCTGTCTGCGTTTTTGTTTGGGTACCCCAGGAAAAGTAAAAACTAATTCTTTATCCTTGGCTATGATTTGTTTTGTATGCCAATGAAATAATAAGTGTTCACCTGCGTTGCATCATTAATCAGACAGGGAATTTATTTGGAAGGCTTTAAACTCTACGATTTTCCCCATTCCATTTTTAATTGACAAGTTGACCCATTCCATTTTTAAATGACAGTTTGCCCCATTCATTTTTAATTGATAGTTGCCCAAATTCATCTTTAATTGACAGTTTGCCCCATTCATTCTTAATTGATAGTTGCCACGTTCGCTTTTAATTGACAATTTCCCTAATTCATTTTTAATTGACAGTTTGCCCCATTCGTTTTTAATTGACAGTTGCCCCAATTCATTTTTAATTGATAGTTCGCCCCATCCCGTTTGACAGTCAGTGCACAACTTGATTAAAGGCACATTATATATTCAGTTGTGTTTATTTATATTACCTGGCGAATGATCAATCTACCTTCATTTTGAATGGCATCGTTAACAATGGCATTGACTTCATTAAAGGGCTCTGAAGGGTGTTAATTAGGAGTAGGCTTATGGCATTAAATCTCATTAAAAGCATATGGCAGAAAATCTCATTGAATGTATGTGGCTTTAATTTCTCATTAAATATTTGGCTCTAATATCTCATTAAAAGTACATGGCTCTGATTTCCCATTGAATGTATATGGTTTTAATGACATTGTCACTTCCTAGCAGATTCCTTTAAGGTTAATAGACGACTGTCATTTTGGTACGGTTAGTGTAGAAAGACCACATGTTGTGATGTAATGTGTTAATAAGTATTTCATTATAGTTTTCTGCATTGATATGGTAAAGGTTGTTTTATGATGTCAAATGCTAGTTAGATTAAAATTTGGAATTAATTTAGAATTTCCTTTTTAGATCGTAAGAATGATAAAATTGATCTGTATTCAATTCTATTTAGATGGTATTTATTGACTGAATTGACTTGATAACAGGGGTGGGTGGTGGACAATTCTTGTATTGAGTTTTGTCTTCCCTGGTAGTCATCCTCTGGTGTCTCGTCAACCTGTTGTTGGGGTTTGGGTGTCATTTCTCTCAGTATTCAGCTCCTAGCATGTCAGATGTTTCTAGAGTCCTCAGTAGAGATAAGAAGTGTGGTGCCAAGGTTTAACATGGCTATCACTTGGGGACGACATGATTACTAATGAGGGGATCATGGTGCACCCTATTAGATAGCGACGAACAAGAACTTGGTCGGAGTCAGTGCATTCAGTATGAGTGTTGTCGAGCGTTGTAAGTTTCTTTTGGCGCCGGGGTGGAATGCCTTCATGCATTGGGTTTGCGTGCCTTGAGGTTCTAGCCTTGTTCATCTTTGGTCGAGTGTCAGGAGGGGATATTTTCCCTTATCTCGTAGGAGTTTCTTGTTTGCGTCAGGAGGGTAGTCATTCCTCCTTTTGTTCTACGCATGTTTGGCCAGTTTCCTATTGCTTGGATGGCGCGCTTGCATTCGTCATCAGTTGTATGGTTACTATTGATGTCATCACCTTATTGTCTTTAAAAGAAAAAAAATCACTTTTCGTTTCACGTGTAGTCGTAATGCCCAGGGACTTTACATTTGGTATAAGAGAAGGTTCAACCCACGACTTGGGATGATTATGGATTTCCTTGTTATGATTTTATTATAATGTTGCTAATTGAGTTGAATTGTATCCATGCAGGTGATAATTGTTAGAGGATGCCACAGAGGTAGACAACGGGGTGCTAGGGGAGGAGGGGCGACACCTCCAGTAGCATCCATGCCTGAGGGGTCTAACCCCTAGGGAGACAAATAGGTTGTCGGGCAGGAGCATATAGTAGTGGGTGATGTGGTTCGAATGATGAGATCTTTTCAGCACATGTCTAAGGCACTGATCATCCATTTGGACAGAGATGAGGCCGAAGCACCGATACCACCCCATAAGGGTCAACTACATGCTCCAGTCGGTACTAGTAGCATTCACTGTGAACTCGAGAAGGTAAAATTTCTCAAGTTCTTTGGTTCCTCGGATGGTGCAGATGATGAGGCATGGTTGGAGAATATGGAGATGTGCTTTTCACTTCGTGACTATACCTCCAACATGAAGGTTCACATGGTGGTATTTCAACTCAAGGAGAGTGCTCTACTATGGTGTAAGATGCTCCTACCACAACTAAACATGGTGGTCGAAGACGTGTCATGGGAACTGTTAGAGGAATGGTTCCGAGAGAGGTACCTATCAGAGGAGTTCATTGAGTGTCGGCTTAATGAGTTCAATGCCATATGACAGGGCGGTCATATGGTGCATGAGTACGAGGCCCATTTTATGGAGCTTCTTCGGTATGCTCTACATCTTAACACTATGAAACTTAAGGTCAACAGGTTCATGCTCGGACTTAATGGAAGCATACGTGAAAAGGTTAGGATTTTGATGACTCAAACCTTGCATGATGTCATCCAGAAGGCCCTCATAGCAGAGAAGGAGATTATCAGCGGGGGTCAGCAGAACAGACCAAGATTCCAGGATGGTGGGCCATCATCTTCTATATCAAGTACCAGGAGTATTGGACCGAAGAATGGGTGTTGGATGTTTGGGGAGCCACACTACCAGTGCGTCTGCCTTGTAGAGAGGACTAGAGCATCTGGATCAGTCAAACCCACTACTGTGGGAGATATGTGCAAGGCCCATCAGATTCATGCAAAAATGAATAACCGCCAGGTAAAGCACCAATCAACTCTGCTCGAGACGTCATGTACCATCGCTAACTAGACCCTTAGTATTTTGATAGATCTCGGTGCTATCGAGATTTTCATTTCTGGTGCAATGCTAAAAAGGATTAAGGTAAATTCATTTGAACAGGATGATTTTAGGTTCATAGAGATGGATTCAAGAGACAAACAGAAGGTTGGAGGAAAGGTTATGGGTTGTATCCTTAAACTGGGAGACTTTATCACCAGGGCCAACCTGTATGTCACGATCTTAGGATCTTATGACATCATGATCAATATGGACTGGTTGGAATCGCATGAGGCGATACTGAACTATAAGATGAAACGGTTGAGCTTGGTCGATGATGAAGGACAAAGACATGTGATTGTAGGTTGAAACTAGGGAGTTTCCCTGAGGTTCATCTCTTCCTTGCAACTACATAAGAGAATGTGCAAGGGGTGCAATATTTATGCAATCCCTGCATTAAATGAGAAGGGAGTGGCGTAAGGTCTAGAACACCTTCGATTGGTGAGAGAGTTTGCAGATGTATTTTTGGAGGAGTTACCTAGGATGCCGCTAGAGAGGGAATTGGATTTTACTATAGACCTTAAACCGGGGACTGAACTGATAGTAAGAACGCCTTATCGGATGTCAACCCTGGATTTACAGGAGTTGAGAATGAAACTGAAGCAATTGTTGGACTTGGGATTGATACGTCCAAGTGTGTCACTGTGGGGTGTGCCTGTTATTTTCATACGAAAGAAGGATGGGTCTTGGAGGCTCTGCATTTACTACCATCAATTGAACAAGGAAATGGTCAAGAATCTGTATCTGTTGTTGAGGATTGATGATCTGTTCGATCAAATGAAGGGTGGAACGATGTTCTTAAAGATCGATTTGCGATTAGGGTATCACCAGTTACAGATCAAGGAGGATGATGTCCCTAAGACTTCCTTTAAGACGAGGTTTGGACATTATGAGTTTATTGTTTTACCATTTTCACTGACAAAAGCCCGAGGGGTATTTATGATTTTTATGAATGGCATATTTCGTGAGTACTTGGACAATTTCATCCAAGTATTCATTGACGATATTTTGATTTATTCTCATATGAAGGAGGAGCATGACAAGCACTTGTGCTTGGTACTATAGTGTCTGCAAGAGCACAAATTGTATGAGAAGTTATCCAAATGCTCATTTTATCAATCAAATATTCACTACTTAGGGAATCTCATCTCCGGTGAAGGTATATCTATGAATCTAGCGAAGGTCGAGGGTATTATGGAATGGCCTACACCGACAAACATCCCAGAAGTATGTAGCTTCATGGTTCTAGAAGGATATTATCGGCAGTTCATTGAGGGATTTTTGAAGGTAGAAAATCTGATCATGGAGTTGCAGAAGAAGAATAAGAAGTTCGTTTGGACCAATAAATGAGCAGAATATTTTAGGAGGCTCAAGGAGCTATTGAAAACGACACCGATACTAAAAGTCCCTGATATGGAGGTAGAATTATTGGTATGCACTGACGCATCCAAGGAAGGCTTAGGCAGAGTCTTAATGCAATACGATCAAGTGATCTCTTACATATCAAGGAAACTGAGAAGGCATGAGGAGAACTACATGACACACAATTTGGAGTTGTTAGCTATCATATATTCCTTGAAGGTTTGTATAGAGTACCTTGTTGGAAGAAACTTTGAACTAAAGATGGACCACTGTGGACTACAACACATATTTATGCAAAGTGACCTGAATGCGCGACAACGACGTTGGTTGAAATTTCTTAGCGAGTACGACTTCAAGATTGCTTACACAAAAGGAGCAATGAATCGAGTGGTAGATGCATTGAGTTAGAGACCACACATCTTTTTGTTTTTTCTGCTTCAGATAGATCTACGTGAAAATATTCTAACTTTACAGCATGACAATGACTGGTACAAAGAGGTTGAGGGTTTTATTGGACAAAACACAATGATGGTATGAATATTTTAAGCATTTAATTTTGACGATGATGGATTATTGAGGTTTAAAAATTAGATTTACATACCACTGAATGACGAGTTAAGGATCTTGATCCTAAGCGAGGCTCATAGAGCAGTCTACATGGCTCACCCAGGATTCATGAAGATGAGGGAAGACCTTAAATCATTATTCTTCTGGAAGGGAATGAAGGCAGACATAGTCAACTATGTAGTTAGATGTCTAGAATGTCAGTAGGTAAAGGCTGAGCATAGGCATCTAGCAGGATTACTACAGCTGCACGCTATTCCAGAATCAAAATGGGAGGATGGATTTTATTGTTGGATTTCCACTGATGGTAAGGAGACATGACTCAATTTTCATATTAGTAGACACTCTATCACACACCCACTCTGGAATAATAAAATTTCTTCTCTTCTTCATGGGATAGAATCCCTGAAATCCTACGGGGGCCTAGTGAAGGCTAGTTCATCCCTGGTCCACCTCCATGTGATCATAGGTTATGGCCATAGGCCAACCAAGCTACGCATCTGCAACCCAAAATGTCGAAGTTCTAAAATCTTGAGACCTCATCTCCATTCCAACAATACGTCGCGTTTCACGACTTTGGGAGTTTCAACGCAAAGCGCCCCGGCTCCTTGTCCTCAGAACTTCCAAAATCCCGAACCCCAGTATGCCAAAACCTGTCCCTGTTCTATGACCTAGAAATACTCCTCCAAATGCTTTTGGGATTTCGTGTTTCGGGGCTTCGCAAATCCTTTTGCTCCAATTTCTTGTCCTCTCGTACTCCCAGTACCCGAAGTACCAAAGTACCGAGTCCCAAAATTCTGGTCCTCCTTCTCCTGAGCGAGATCAATGGCTCAAAGCCTCTCCTGATCCAATGGCTCAGATTCTTTCAGGGTTTTATGGGTCAAGAGTTCATAACTCTTACCTCTTGTTTTCCCAATAACCGAATTACCAAAATCTCCTTTTGGGGATTTCCTCGAAACCCCCACCACTTGCATCTTTTGGAACTTCGAGGTTTGTGATTTTGCAAATACACCACGACCAAACTCTTGGTCCTTCAACCTCCCGGTATCCGAAACCCCGATGGGTTCGGATCTCTACCATGTGTCCTCTGAAATGGATGGTCCTGAGTTTTTCAGGACTTTGAAAAGTCCTCACCTTTGCGTATGTGAGGCTTAAACATCATGTAGCTTCCCCTAGATCCGATGGCTATTGACTATCCACACGAGATCTGACAGTAGCTATAGCTCCTCCCTAAGCTCATGCTTTCTTGATTTTCCTTGGAATAGTTCCAAGTGTTAAAGGTCTCAACCTTCGATCTTCTATTGCAGACCGACTATTGGGTCTCGTCAGCACCTACGAAAGATGTTGTCCCTCCTGAGATTTCTCATCTATGAAGGAATTAAGAGCTTTTCACTCTTTCTCCTGGGCTTGACTCTTAGAAGAGTCTTCCACACACCCCTTGCACTCATTCGTCAAGTCTAGGACTTGAGTGAGTCTCGCTCTCTACTTGCTTTGCAGGGAGCCTGTGCATAACTACACTACCTCTCCTGAGCTTAATATAAATCCTCCTCCAAGGGAATCTACACGACTAGGAAGGTTGGCATGTGTACATGAAACTATGCCTAAGGTCGACAAACTCATAGTTCATGGCTCTAACTCAAGCCACCACAGGACAAAAGCATTTAAGAGTACCAATCATGTACTATCCATATAATCTCTTACTGGCCTGATTTTATAGTCAAGAAGTAAGGAAGGAGACACAATATATCCATTCATAAATCAAGAACAATTCCTGAAATATACACAGTATAACCAAATTCATGCCCAGTTATAGCTAAATTACCTAGAGTAAGAAAATGCTTATCTATTATAGGTTGTCTCCAACCAACTGACTATGGGTGTTCGTCCTTCCACCCTACCATAGGCATAGAGGCATTTATTCTTAGCACTCTGTCCATCTCCATACCAAGCCATGATATCACCAGGGATTTCTCACAGTTCTCGAGGGTTCTCTCTCTCTATTTTAGCTTCTGTTCAGGTCCTGTTTTCTACAACTCGGAGCTTCCTCACTCGGTTGTGGCCTCGGTGAGGTTTCTCAGATGCTCTTCGACATCAAGATCACGACCTTATCTTCGTCATCCACTGGAGAGCTTTGCACCTCTCTGTTGCAAGCTCCCTTTCTCATCTCTTCTTTTTTCCTTCTCCTCTCCCCTATGTCCCTCTTACCTTGGACAGTTTCGCTAACCTATCTTGTTCCTTCTATAAGAAGTAAACTCAGGTCTGCAGGTCCCTGTAGTACTTTGGGATGACAGCCCATGTTTCCATTCATGTAGGGGTGCTTGGTGATTCAACCACCGTTCTTTCTTCATTGACTGCTTTCCTTTCCTTGGGATTTGAAGGAGGTTTTTCATCCTTATCATGAAAATTTGGGGTTGTTTGATATATGAACCCTCTTGTATGGTTTTCACATTCTTTCTCTAGTGATATCATGGGCAGTACTTTCAAGGCCTCACCCCCACAGTCAATTACTGACAACTCAAACAATAATACATATACATTTTCCTCATGCATTAGCATGGTAATTCCTATTCTATGATTAATTACAAATTGGGGGAAACAGGGGTGTTACAATTCCCTCCGTCTTAAAGGAACATCGTCCTCGGTGTTCTTTTCTCAAAACACCTGTGATGCCTTTCTAATTTGGCCACTTCAGAATTCTTGACCTTCATCCTTGGTCAGGTCATCTTTCAGAATCTTAGTCTTCGTCACCTGCCTTCAATAATTCTTGGACAACAAGCACATTAATCACAATTTTGTGTCAAAACATCTTACTGTTGTTCCAAATTAAAAAGGAAAATTCATATTCTAGCACAATACTTATCTGTGTAGTTTGTGGATCTGTATCCACATGGTAGTTTTTTTATCCATGCTCATTGCTTTTCTTGACGTACCCATTGGGTGCATGATTCCAATTCAATAGTTCACAGGAGCTATCATGATTTTATCTTCCTTTCTAAGGTTTTTTCGCACGGGAAACTACCCACTGTGTGCATGATCCCAATAGTTTACAAGAATTATTAAGATCTCCTCTTCCTTGTGGTCACTCACCCTCTAGGCCCAAGCTCAGGCATCCCCTTCACTATTATACAGTCTCTCGGGCGATCCATCTTACCCTGCCAAGGTTTTCTCGTAGAAGAAAATTTTAGAGACTCTATCGAGTCTTACAGTCGAGACGTCCCTCAGACCTACTTTGTCGAGGCATACCTCGGCTTGTGCTACCTCAACACAATAATTTCCAGGCGATCATGGCTTATCATAGGGTTTTCATGGCTCAGCAGTAGCCCCTTTTCTTTTTATCATCTTCAGCTTTGACAACCTTCATCTGTTCCTTCTGGACATATCTTTTCTCCTCACCTGTGTCACAGGTATACAACATTCGTGAGACATCATTATAAATTCCAACTTTCAGAATTTTATTGCAAATCTGTCACCTATAGATTTCCTATTCCACAATTTGTTTTCATATTTGTTCTGCACAGGAACCTGATTCATAATCATGGGACTTTCCTTCCCATAACATTTTAGCTCAATGGGAAATCGATCTTCCTTATGGGCTTACAACATTGCCATATCCAAGACTCCTTCTTCCTGCAATCACTCCTCATCTAATCAAATTGTTAGGTCCCATGCACATACACTTTATTGCACCTTTACAACATCATCACAACAATTTAAGAATGGTGCATACTAACAATCAGATTCACTTTCTCAAAAGGAAATACCATTCCTTGCAGTTTGGCTCAGCAGGTAATCAGTCTTTCCTATGGGTTTACTTTACTGCCATATCCATGACCCTCTACTTCCTACAATTCATTCTTCAATCAACCAATCAAATTGTTAGATTTTCCATGTATATATATATATATATATATATATATATATTATTTTTTTTCAAAATGTAATTCAACATTTCAAAGGGTTTTAACAAATGTGCCACTATCCTTGGCCACATTCATACCCAATGCACTCTTGCATTGTTATTCAAGGTCACCACACTTTATGACTAGTTCTTGGCCATGTGGTGTTGGAATTAAACCAACCTCTTCCTCATATGGTTTATTCATTTTTCTTTCATTCTTACAACAGGACCATACTGCCTGTTATAGGTCGATCACGATCCCAAATCAGTACACACAAACTCAAAAGTTTCACATGAATGTCTTTACGCATTCCTTGATTGTCCATGCATTCATGACAT
>ML844385.1:37110-58394 GCA_009831015.1 Picea engelmannii | reverse complement strand
CCAAAAGGGAAAAATAAAACCCTAACTAAAAATCAATTTCAAGAAGATGAGGAAGATATTACAAAAGAGAAAAAAAAAAGACATAGGGTTGGAAGTGGGATGTTAGAGAGTTTGTTGTATGGTCTTTTTTTTTGGAAGAAAGTTCTACCTTTCCAAAGATTTGTGAATCGGTATTCTTGAATTTATCCTTCATATTCATTTCTACTCAACTCTCTCAATATTCTTCCATACATTCCCCATGGCATTTCAGGTCTAGAGGAGAAAAATATATGCTTGTAAAAAATAGATGCAATGTATTTTAGTTTATGAAATTTTCATTGAGATCTTGTTGAGGGTATTTATGCCCTCTTGTTTCATACATTGTTGAACTTGTCACATTTGGGATATTATTATTAGTTGTTTCCCACAAAGATATACTCAAGTGTCATGTTTTTTTTATGAATCAATGTGGTGATGTATCAATGGATTCTTGAAGAAATTGTGCTTTACAAAATCGTTTGATATTAATGATGCAATTGTCTAAAGTTATTTCATGACCTACCCATTTTTTTTTCCTTTCTTATTGCAAACTCATAAGTGATTTTGGATTCACATTATTTTAAAAGGAAGGAAAACTATATATCAAAATAAAAATATATACAAATCTCTGTCAATTATATTTATTCGCTTTTATTTCCATGAATAAGATTATGTTCTTAATGAATAAATCTGATAAATGAGATATTTGTTGGAAGATATTTTGGGGTTTTCTCTTTATCACTCACCCATTTCATTCATCTAGATTCATACAAAGATTCTTCCAATATATCAAAAGAGGAAAACTATAACATCCCTCTCTTGCACGCACTGAGCGAACTTATTCTTTGAGGACACTTGCGTGCAAGTGATCCGAGTTATTATACTATTGGCCACTTGATTATGATTATGAGATATTATGGATTGATGATATGTTATTTGGTTTTATTACATATAAAAGTGATATTGAATGGGTTCTCCTAAGTGTACAGGACTTTGGATCTCGAGGATGCAGAGGCATCAATGAAACCCCTTGGACTCTAGATAGAGTCAGGGAGTGAACTGTTGGGTTGAATATTATTGATGTGACAGATGTACATATGATTAGATGTTATGATGATTGATTATTATTGTTGACATGATTCGTTGATGGATGTAGGATAATGATAGCTTGTCGACCAAGCTCACATGTGGAGTAGACGGGTCACGTAGGACAACCAGAAACATAGAGGGAGAGGTGTGGCAACAACCCTGCCACAGCCTACTATCACTCTCACTGTGGCTCAAACTGTAGGTTAATGATTACCTAGTTCGAGAATACCCATGATGCCATGAGGGAAGACTGTGGTAGTCGATCACGATGATTCTAAGGGGAGCGCAATAAGGGAGGGTCCTTATTCCTTAAAGGCCCTTAGTCTCCCACAAGATCACCAGACAAAGTATTGACTACAGGGGTTTGATTTCTACCAAGTCATTCAAGAGGTGAGTGACACCCTTGGAGCCCGTAGTGCATCCTGAAGGGAATGTCTTGCAAGGAAAATGGAAAGAGGTGAGTGGCCCCCTTGGAGAACCTTGTGCGTCCTAAAGTGCATGTCGCACAAGGAAAATAGAAAGGGGTGAGTGGAACCCTTGGAGCACTTAGTGTGTCCTAAAGGGAACGTCGCAATTTTAACTGGTACGTGAATAAACCTAGTTGGCCTTAAAATGAATGACGTGATAAGTAATATTTAAAAAAAAAATTCCCTAATAAAAATGTGATCGAGCCTAGTGAAATTAAAATCTACGTCTAAGAAGAACATGTGGCCAAAAAAAAATTAAATAATAATATTAATAAATAAACATGTAACAAGAAGGGGGTAAGAAATTTAAATTTATTTATAAAAGTCAAAATTGTAATGAAGGATTAAAATTTAAAAAGGGAAATGTTTTTTTATTATCTATTTTTGCTAATTTAATTTTAGTTAAAACAAAAAGAGGGTAAATGGTTGTTTCATCTACACTTGCTAAATTAATTTTTAATTAAATAAGAAAAAGGGTAAATGGTTGTTTTATCTACTCTTGCTAAATTGATTTTTAGTTAAAAAGGAAAAAGAGGGAAAATTAAAGGAAATAGGAAACTTAAAGAAAAAGGGGAAACCTAGAGAAAAGGGGAATGGTAAAGAAAAAGATGAATATCTAACTTAGTAAGGAATCTTGCCTTGGGAACTTTTTTTTTTTTTTTTAAGTAAGAAGTATATATTATATATATGGTGCCTGCTAGAGAAGAAAAAGTTTCCAAAATACAAAATGAAACTGGCTGTAATTACTGGACTGCCCCATCAGAGGGGAAACCAGTCCAGCCAGCCCCTATTCAGATGTCTTAGACAGTTGCTGATGCAGCAAAACAAAGAGAGTCCATCCTATAAGATATCTAGTCTGAGAACCTAAGAAATTGGAAGCATAACAAAAGAGAACTAAACACCTGGCGAAAATCCCAACCACGTGGCATGGAGTTCTTATGTCCATGGTTCTGCATCGGTGTTGATCAGCTGATCGTCCCCGCAATTCTCCTTGCTCGCCTCACGCTCCTTGTTCTCCACTGGGTCGCTTTGTTCCGCTGTTCTCTTTCTCGTTGTTGCCTGTCGCAGCACGCCATCCATTTCGGTGTCGAGTGCCTCCCCCATAGGAGTGCCAGATGGGTCTGAGGAGAGCTCTGAGTGCATGGCCGAGAGGATATGTAAAAAGGAGGCAACATTGTCTTCGGTGGCCTGCAAACGAAACTTGAGGTCCGCCACCTCCCTTCGGAGCTCGAAAACTATATCAAACAAGATGCCCAAGCGTTCTCTGAAGTGCTCTCCATCGGGTTGGGTCGCAGTGTGGAGACTCAGTCGCTTGGAGTTGGAAAATGCCAGTGGTGCACTTCTCCAGGTGCTCGAGGATGCAGGGAAGGGCATGGTCGCGACGAATTGCATTCAGGGATCCTGAGGACAGCGCTGAGAAGGAGGCGACCCTCGCGGGAGGGTGGCCATGGAGTGTAGGAGCAGAGATGGCTTTGGTGGCGGGGTGGCTGCAAAGCGACGACGAACCGACTGCGCAGGTGGAGGGGAGGCAGTAGGGGATGAAGACTGGGGGTGTAGGGAGGAGCCAGTCATCAGGGAGGCTGAAAGCGAGGCAGAAGGTCTGTGGGGCTTCCAAGGTGAGCCCCGCTTTGGCTTATCTCTAATTCGCTCTTTCATGGATGCAGGTGAGCCGGTTTGGCCAGGGACAAACCAGAATTGCAGGTAGACAATGGCGAATGTGCTAGGACGTGCCTGGTTGCGCTTGCTTCGTGAAGGGAGGAGCCCTTCAGTTCGCAAGCCTGGTGTAATGTCGAATACTACGAGCCAAGCCATAATACAAAGTGCGGAGGAAAAAAGGGTGGTGTTAATGCCCCTTACGTAGACCATCACTTCCAATTTAAACGCAATTAATCCCCCAGGTTGGCCCTGTATTGCAGCACGGGCCGGTCACGTGGCTCTGTGCTGCCTTGCATCATGTCCGGTCTCTCCCCTCGCCACGGGGACTCCACTAACACCCCATCCGGGGAAAAGGTATGCGGGCTTGGCCCAGTTAATCTTTCTGCAGCTGGACCACGTCCTTGCTCGGGTTTGAGCACAAGACCTGACCTTCGTTGCAAGAACGACTTTACCATCCAGCTGCCTCCGCTGACCTTTTGCCTTGGGAACTTTATATATGAACTCAAATAGGAATTAAGTAAGGCATAAGTCATTTATGATTTGTAAGGGAATATTGGGACACCAAGGAACATTTTTAGGAATTCTTTTAGGTGGGTGAGGGAAATAGGAATAATTGATTAATTAATAAAATTAATTTTCTAGTGGAACTAGGGGATCGAGGGACATGTGTACAGGGGAGGTTTTTCATAATTAATTAAATGAAAAAGGAATTTAATGAGAATTTGGGAAACTAATTACTTGAAAACTTTATAAAAAGGATGAAGGAGGAGGAGTATGGATCTCTTATCTTTTTTCATAACGTTATGTTGTTGAATTTTTATCTTCACTAAACTTCTCTTGTGGGAGTTGGGATACTCAACTCAGGTAATGAGTGGTAGCTCGACCTTGTGAGGCAATCTAGGTGCTAGCAGTACTATGGTATTGTGTGTGTGGTCCCTGTGTGACTCGGGGGCTCAGGGGGAAGAAGAGTACCGCTAGCATTGGCTGGGAGGTATTGGTGAGGTCACATCGGTCGCAAGAGGGAACTGGGTGGAGCGCGTGTGGGACAACAAATCAGAAGTTTCACAATTGGCTATGGTACACATGTGTGTAATTTTGAATGGTAGTTTAATCTTGTTCCTGCGCATTCAGTATTGTAATTCTACTGTGTTAAAGATTATGTTTTATTTGATCATTTTATTATCAAGAAATTAAAGTCATCCCAGCCCTATGCTCACTGTATTTTGAATTGATCTCCCTTGGTGAACCCAAATTATGATTGCAATGAATTCTCTGCAATTGTTTTTATTGATTATTTCGAAGAAAACGTTTTGTTTTTATCTTTCATCCCTTATCCCTTAAGTTATTAGTCCGTTCTTGAGCAGTCAACCAGGAGTCAAATCGACGGTCATCATTCAAGTGTTTAAATACCTATAGATTCAAATTCCCTTATGTCATGTGCATGGATAATAAGTGAAGGATAAATTTCTCCTAGATATCCAACCCTTACTTATCTCTTCATTTTTCTCTTTGATTAATCTCTAATCTTTGCAACTTCTTGTGGATGAGTATCTGTGTGTTTTTTATTGATCCATTGTTGGATGATTAATCCTTGCACCTTCTTTTGAGTGAGTCTCTATGCATTTTTGTCGATTCATCTCTGATCAATTAGTCTCTGAATTTTTTTTAATTCATCTATGATCGATTAGTATTTGTTTTTGTTTGATTCATCTTTGATCGATTTCTTGGCATTTATCTCTCCGATTTATTGGAAAATTACCCAACACTTTATTGGTATAATCTCTACGATTTTAATGATAAATCCCTGCGCTTGGTTGGTTATATTCACTGTGACTTACATATATATTGATTTCATTTTAATATATTGATTGTGATTTGAATATATGATGATTGCTAGATTAATATGTAGTAGCAACTAATTTAATATGTAGCAACATCGAATTTAATAGGTAGTAAATTTAATATGTAGTAAATTTAATATGTAGTAATATTGTGATTTAATATGTAATAACAACGAATTTAATATATGTGTTGACTACGAATTTACCCCACGATTTCCTGGGCATACTACATCGAATTTACTCCATGATTTATGGGCGTTTTACCCATAGTTTCCCAACTATGTCAACATATTTATCATTATAATTACCAATACTTAATAAATAGATGTGTTCATAGAATTATTAATACAACAAATCTTTTACCATGAATGTTGACACAACCGTTTACCCAGATCCTTGAAAACGATTTCACCCACGTTTACACGACATTCATCCACTTTTTTCCAGGAACATTACACAGCCTTCAACAACTTTTTTTTTCTTGGCAATTTACACATTCTGCAGCCACGATTTTGGGCATATTAACAACCTTTTTACACCATGAATTATGGGCAAATTACCCAGTTTGACACAATGATTTTATATATTTATGGACAACATGTATTCGATTATGTATATTTTCTGGACAATGATTTTATATATTTGATTATATGGACAACTATTTTTATATTTTATGGAAAACATAATTTCGATTTTATACATTGTATGGCAACGATTTTAATTGAGTGGTATGACATCACTATCCTGTATTAAAAAAACAATGATATAATACTTTTAATCGGAAACAATAACATATTTTGACAACGATTTTAAATGAGTGGTACCATAGTGCTATCTTGTATTAAAATTCAGTGTTATAATACTTTTAATCGACAACAATAAAATATTTTGATAGACTATGTGCATATATTTAATAGATCCCATGTAAATATTTAATAGACAACGATACTATTTAATAGACAGCTAATTATTGTGGGACAACAATTCCATTTTCAGACAATGACCTTATTATTATATAACAATTGATTAGATAGTATATTAGTTAGATATCTTTGCTAGACAACAATACATAGTGATCTCATCTTTTAAAAGATATGGTTCAATGATGGTCGTGATCCTTACTACTTTTAGAGTAATTGTTTTTATATGTCAATGGTTTTATATATATGACTTTAACTTATGAAGACAATAGATTAATTGTTCTTCTTATAGAAATTGTTCATTTATCTGTCTTACATATCAGTCTCTTGAACTTCTTCCACAAAGAATAAATGTTTTTATGGTAATAGATTAATGGCTTAATTGCTTGGGTAATAGACTACTTGATTGATTGAAATGATAATAATTTAACATTTAATTGGTTACTATGTGCCTTGTGCCTTACGTCGAATTGGAAATGATGGTTGGTCATAGTTGTTTCACCACACATGTTGCCTTGTAGGAACCAAGAAATCCTTCGGTTAGTTGCACAATTTAGTTTTGAGTGTCGTCACCTTGCATCTTGTCGACTTGTTGCTTGGGTTCTTGGGTATAGTCTTCGTGTATTATTGACAGATGTTTCAGTATCCTAGCGTGAGGGATATATCTTGGGTTAAAGGTCTAGATATGTTATGTTGCGCCATGGTTACTTTCACACCCATCGCCTTGTGACAGAATGATTCCTAATGAGGGGATCATTACGTGCCCTGATGGATAGATGTGAGTGACAACCTAGATGGAGTCTTGTGCTTCCCGATGTGAGAATTTGTTTGTTGTAATTGATGTTGGTACTGGGTTCTGTAATGCATTAATGTGATTGGTTTTTCACACCATAGAGGTCACTAGTTATGGGTCATCGAGCCAATGTGTCGGGTTGTTGATGTTGTCCTTTAGCTTGTATGCGTTGTCTTGCTTGTGTCGGGTGGGTAGTCATTTTTATCGGTCTATTTATTAACACATTTTTTGTCCAGTTGCATGAGGTGCTATAATGTTGTGTTGTTGATTTCTATTTCTTGATCTACGTGCATTGTCTTCGTGATTAAGTTGTGTTGTTTAAGTGGTGTCTTCGATTTCCTTCCTTCTTAAAAACAAAATAAATAAAAAATTGTTTTTGCCTCATGTCGCATGTAGTCGTAACAATGGGGTTGTTATATATCGTATTAGAGCGGGTTCAACCCTACGACTGTGGATTGTAATGATTTCCACTGCAGTAAACAATTGGGTATTAACCTAGCTCTAATAAAAAACTTTAACGTGTCCATGTGGTGATCTCGATTAGAGGATGCCATAGAGGTTCGCAACGTCGTGTCGTGGAAGGAGCTATGATGTGTCCATAAGTGCCCATGCCCTCGAATTCTAACCCCCAAGGGGAGGAAAAAGTCCTTGGGCTTGATCTGATTATTGTAATGGATGATGATGGCTTGACAAGGTCCTTTCAAGGAATGTCATAGGCCTCAATACACTACCTGTATAGAGATGAGGCCAGGGCGCTTGTACCCCTTAGGGTCCACAACGTGCCCCAGCGAGTACTGTTAGATTTCATCGAGAACTCAAGAGGGATAAGTTCTCAAGTCCACAAGTGTCATGGATAGCTTAGCCATCAAGGCATGGTTGGATAATATGGTGATGTGATTTACACTTCACAACTACCTCCAACATGAAGGTTCGCATGGTGGTCTTTCAACTAAAGGGGATCGCTCTTCTATGGTGGAAAAAGCTCGTACCACAATTGAACATGGCAGTCGAAGACATGTCATGGGAACTGTTTGAGGAATAGTTCCAGGAGATGAATAGAGCATATGGATCATCCTGACCCACTATCGTGGGAGATTTGGGAAAGGCCCATCAAATTCATGCAGCGGTGAATAACCACCAGGAAGAGCACCAAGAGACTGTGCTTGAGACATCAAGTATTGTCACTAACTAGACCCTTATCATTTTGATAGATCTAGGTGCTACTGAAAGTTTTATTTCTGGTGCCATGCTAAAAATAATTAAGGTAAGGGCAGTCGAATGGGACAATTTTAGCCTTGTATAAATGGCTTTGGGAGCCAAACAAAAGGTTGGAGGGAAGGTTACAAGTTGTAGCCTTAACCTGGGAGAGTTTGTCACCATGGCCAACCTGTATGTCATGATATTAAGATCTTAGGACGTCGTGATCAACATGGACTGTTTGGAATCGCATGAGATGATAATCAACTATAAGATGAAATGATTGAGCATGGTCGATGATGAGGGACTAAGATGTGTGATTGTAGTTCGGAACTAGGGAGTCTCTCTAAGGTTCATCTCTTGTTTGTAGCTATGGAAGAGAATGTGCAAGGAATGTAAGATTTATGCGATCGTTGTGTTAAGCGAGAAGGGAGTAGAAGAATGCCTAGAACACCTTCTGGTGGTAAGAGAGTTTCCAGATGTCTTCCCTAAGGAGTTACTTGGGATGTGATGCAGGAGCATCCACACCTCGTCACGAGAGGCTATATGTAGAGAAAAGAAAAAAAGACCGCAGACTGACGCCACCATCATGGTTTTGACTATTTTGATGTGCGCCACCGTTTAAATAAAAGCCTCCATATTTAGGCGTACTTGTACACTGAAATAGACTGGGAGAAGATAAGGTCTCATCCTTGTACAGCAGAGGCACTTATTAGATTTAATGCAGAAAGATTATATTTAGTGCAGGTAGATAGGACCATTAAGTTTAGATTTGACAATTTAGCTTTTGAGAGGGAAAACAGGATATAAACACCCTCCTTTGTATTATTGGAATATTGGCATTAGCATCAGTATCAGTATTTTTGCATAAAGAGAAGGGGAGAACAGGATAGGGAATTCGTGAAGAAACCCCATGTACAGATTGAATTAATAGGAAGGAACTCTTGATTCAATATCATGGCTGTGTTTGAATTCTTTGTGTTGTTGATGTTATTTTGCTGCATACTTGCTTCTTTCTATGCTTATCTTCTTTATGCTACATATGTGATTGCGTATCAGGTTCGTAACCTGAGAGAATGAGTTTCAATTGTTTCTCTGTTTAGGCCAGGAGATTCTTGCATAGAGTGCAGTCGAATTCCTCCGCATAGAGTGCGTCGAGGGGAGGCTAAACAATGGAACTTTCATTCTCACTTTGCTCAGAGTTGAATCGAGTTATTCGAGCCTTGCAGATGATTGCAGGTCGGGTTTGAGTCTCAGTAGAAAGTCTGAGAAGGAGAAGGTCGAAGCTGTTGTGGCGTGAATGCACAAGGACTGGAAGACTTCATCAATTTAGGAAGTGATTGAAGGCGGAGTACGGGGCCGTGTTCGAGAGAACCCCGGATGGAGTCTGAGTTGATAAAGCTCAGGAGGGATAGTTCCCTTAGTCTACTGTGGAACCGAATTCAGTGGAGGTCATACAGGACGAAGGCAGAAGAGTGGATATTTCTTCATAAAGGAAGAGAATCGGCGACTTGAGTGTTGTTGGGAAGAACTTCAACAATCACTCCTCTACTCGGAGCTCGAGCATACCGGTGCTTCGCATTGGAGGAGTTGATAGGTTGGCCAAAGCGGGTGCGAGAACGCGAGAGCCGACGCCGCAGAAATCACGTGCACGACGTGAGTCATAGTGATTGATGTGAAGGGTGATCTCAGGACATCGGGTCTCGGGGCATAAAGGATTCAGAGATTGGTCTTGCGGGTAGCGAGCTAGCGAAAGGCGAGAAAGCAAAAGGGTCGACATCTCGGAGTCTCGGATCTCGGGACTGGGAAAACCCAAAGATATAGTGCGCAAGTCACGATGGTGTAAGGTTTCAATACGCCGAGGAAAGTCAATGGTTGACTAGGGATATCGGACCTCGGGGATCCGAGGACTTCGTCGCAAGTGCAGGACTCGCGAAGTCGCGACAGCAGATCCTATGATAATCAAGTAGGGAGGACCGGAGAGAAGAAAAGGTTACTGTGGGTAGATTCTCCCGAGGGGAATGAAGAACCTTTGAGTTCTTCGGGCCAAGGAGCACGAAGATCCTAGTGGAGTGACCGGCCACCGTGAGAGTGAGGAAGGCAGGTTGCGTCAAGTGGTATCAGAGCATAGAAAGGGTAGGGAGTTCTCTTTGTACAGGTAGCAGAGAAGAACAGGTACATAATTTCGCCCAGAAGAGAGAGGCAATCGCCTGATCGCGAAGACAGGGATGCTCATAGAAGGGGTAGACTAGGCGGAAATCCAGCAGGGAATGCAGAGATGGAACATCAGATATGAGATCTCAGGGAGAGACTCGAAGATATGGAAGCCACACAGAAGCGTGGAGCCGACGCAGGAGAGTTCAGCGATCCCGATATTGAAGAGGAAGCTGGACATGATGAAGGGGAGGTCGCAGCAGAAGATGCCTCGACAGAGAGGTTGATCAAAGCCATTTCGAGGATGAGCTCGAAGACGAAGATGGACATTCCTGTTTATGAGGGAAGTCTGAACGCAGAAGAGTTGCTGGATTGGATCCAAGCACTCGATACATACTTCGATTATGAGGACATCGAAGAGGACAAGAAGGTAAGGCATGCCGTCACGAAGCTGAAAGGACATGCATCTTTATGGTGGGATGAATTGCAGGTGGATAGGCGTTGCAAAGGAAAATCAAAGGTTAAGAATTGGGATCGGATGATCGCCAAGATGAAGGCAAAGTTCATCCCGAGGGACTACCAGATCACTCTGTTTAGGCGCATGCAAAACCTGAGGCAGAAGTTGATGACGGTGAAGGAGTACACCGAAGAATTCTACAGGCTCAACATTCGAGCTGGTCATCGGGAGAGTGATGACGAAAAGGTGGCGAGATACCTGAATGGTCTCAGGTATGATATTCAGGACGAATTGAGCATGGTCACCATCCGCACAGTTGAGGAGGTGTACCAGATGGCTCTAAGAGCCGAAGAAAAGCTGAGCCGCAAGCAGGCGCAGCGAGGGCGAGGCAGAAGTCAGCCCAGAGGCAAGGCTATTGCCCAAGAAAGAATTCAGAAGTCCAAGGAGGATTGGAAAAGACCTCAGGGTAAAGCTGAGAGGAGTGGAACCTCACAGCAAAGGCAGCAAAATTCTGAGCCGAGGAGACAGCAAGATGATCAACAAGGAGGATATGCTGATGCAAATATATTTCCTCATACCCGAGGTAGAGGAAGAGGCAGAGGAGGAATTATCACATGTTTCACGTGTGGTAGAGACGGTCATAAGGCTGTGGACTGTCCAGAAAGGAAAGTGGACGGAGGTAAAGCTCACATCGCTGAGGCGCAGCAGAGGCATGATGTTGAGGGCGAGGATGCAGACAGCGGAAGATCACTTGGGATGCATAAGATCCTTTTTGCACTCAAGAAGGAGGTGGAAAGCACAGTACAGAGGAGCAGACTGTTCAGAACGGCTTGCACAGCTAAGGACAGAAAATGCAAAGTCATCATTGACAGCGGGAGCACTGATAATCTCGTTGCGACCGAGATGGTTGAGAAACTGGAGATGACGACAACTAAGCACTCGAGTCCATATAAGGTCTCGTGGTTACAAAAAGGACACTGGGTAAGTGTCACTAAACAGTGCTTAGTTAAATTTAAAATTGGGAATTATCATGACGAGATTTTGTGTGACGTCATTCCCATGGATGTATGCCACATACTGCTGGGTATACCATGGCAGTATGATAGAAATGCCGTTCATGATGGGAGGATGAACACATACACCTTGGAGAAGGATGGGAGACTCCATAAGTTGCTTCCGATAAAGGATAAGCATCAGGCAGTAGAGCAGGAGGGGAGTAGCCAAATACTTCTCATGAGTGGAAAGGAGCTTCTCAGAGAGCTGGATAAGGATGAAGATCCACAGTTCTTTGTTGTCAGGAAGCCGAGAGTTGTTCTGACAAGCACAAGAGTGGATCACTTGCCAGAGGAGATTCAGCGACTGCTGGGAGAGTTTGCTGACATCATAGTGGACGAACTACCTCGTTCATTGCCACCGATAAGGAGTGTGAGTCACCACATTGACCTCATACTCGGAGAAAGTCTACCAAATAAGGCAGCGTAGAGGTTGACACCCCAGGAGAACGAGGAGGTCAAGAGGCAGGTACATGATCTGCAGGACAAAGGACTAGTGAGGGAGAGTCTTAGTCCATGTGTTGTTCCGACAGTACTGAGTCCGAAGAAGGATGGAGGTTGGAGGATGTGCACAGACTCCAGGGTGATTAATAAGATCACCATCAGGTATAGGTTCCCACTGCCGAGGATGGACGACTTGATGGATTGCCTGGGCGGGGCAAATTATTTTTCAAAGATTGATCTCAAGAGTGGATACCATCAGATTCGAATGAGAGAAGGAGACGAATGGAAAACAACATTCAAGACAAATGAGGGTTTGTATGAATGGCTGGTCATGCCGTTTGGGTTGACAAACGTGCCTAGTACATTTATGCGGCTGATGAATGAAGTCCTGCGTGATTTCATTGGCAAGTTTTTGGTCGTGTATTTGGACGACATATTGATTTTCAGCAAGACCAAGGCTAAACACTTAAGGAATTTGGCCATTGTGATGAGGAGACTGTAGCAAGAGAAGTTGTTGATCAATTTGAAGAAGTGCTCATTCATGCAGACAGAGCTCATATACCTGGTTTTTTTTATTTCGGCGAATGAATTGAAGATGGATCCTGAGAAGGTTGAAGCAATCAAGAATTGGCCATCGTCGAGGAATATTTTTGAAGTAAGGAGCTTCCATGGTTTGGCAAGATTCTATAGGAAATTCATTCGGAATTTCAGTGGAATTAGTGCTGCAATGATGGACACTGTGAAGAAACGGCATAAAATTTTCCAGTGGACAGCCGAAGCAGAAAGAAGCTTCAATCTGTTGAAGCGGAAGATTTCTGAGCAGCCTATTCTAGTGTTGCCAGATTTTCAGAAAACCTTCCAGGTGAAATGTGATGCCAGCGGGTATGCTATTGGAGGAGTTTTGAGTCAGGATGACAGACCTGTTGCATATTTCAGCGAGAAGCTGGATGATGCGAAGTTAAAATAATCCACGTACGACAAAGAATTCTATGCCATTATACAGGCATTGAAAAAGTGGAGGCATTATCTTACACCCAAGGAGTTTGTGTTGTACAGTGACAACCATGCATTGCAATTCGTAAGTCAGCAGGAGAAGTTGAACCAGAAGCATGTGAAGTGGGTAGAATACATGCAGAACTTTATGTTCGTGATCAAGCACATTTCGGGGACTGCAAACAAGGTAGATGATGCCTTAAGCAGGAAATGCTTATTACTACAGGAATTCAGAATCAAAACGCTGGGTTTTGAAAATCTGAAAGACATGTATGCAGGTGATGTAGATTTCGTAGAGGCTTATGAAGCAACCGAAAGCCCAGTTCTCAGGGATAGGAGCCCGTGGATAGATTTCTTGATACAGGATGGATTGTTGTTCAAGGGTAATCAGTTGTTCATTCCAAATTGCTCTATGAGGGAGAATTTGGTACGAGAAAAGCACAGCGGAGGACTGGCAGGTCATTTCAGGCATGACAAAACATTCGCAAAGCTGAGCGAATCGTATTTTTGGCCAGGGATGCATGCAGACGTGAAGCGGTTTGTTGACCGATGCAAAATCTGTCAACACGCGAAGGGCCGAAAGCAGAACACGGGGTTCTATCAGCCGTTGCCCATACCCGAGAGGCCATGGGAAGCCATTAGCATGGACTTTGTGTTGGGTTTACCGAGAACACAACGAGGTGTTGATACCATTTTTGTGGTGGTGGACAGGTTCTCGAAGATGGCGCATTTCATACCGTGTCATAAAACGAGTGATGCAACCCACATCGCCAATTTATTTTTTAAAGAGATTGTAAGACTGCATGGATTACCGAGAAGCATAGTCTCGGATCGAGACACGAAGTTCATAGGTCATTTTTGGAGGAAACTATGGAAGAGGCTGGGGACAAATTTAGCATTCAGCTCAGCGTACCACCCGCAGACAGATGGACAGACAGAATTGGTCAACAGAAGCTTGGGAGATCTGTTGAGGAGTCTGGTGACTGAGCATCACACCAGTTGGGATCAGATCCTACCACAGGCAAAGTTTGCGTACAACGATTCAGTGAATCGGAGTACAGGTAAAAGTCCATTCCATATTTTTTATGGAACACAGTCGAGAGGAGTGACTGAGCTCAGGGAGCCAGGACAAGCCGAAACTAGTAGCGCGAGAGCTGAAGAGTTTGCTGAGGCGATGCAAGAACTTCACGTAGAGGTGAAGCAACGACTGCAAAGGTCAAATCAGGAGTATAAGCGTAGAGATGATCAGAAGAAGAGGCAACTCCAATTTGAAGTTGGGGACATGGTTTTAGCGCACTTAAGAAAGGAAAGGTTCCCGAGGGGGACATACAATAAACTCAAGATGAAGAAAATAGGGCCATGTAGAATCCTCAGGAAAATTGGCGAGAATGCATATGAGCTTGAGTTACCCGAGGGTATCGGGATATCTCCGATTTTCAATATATCGGATTTGTACCCTTACAGAGATACAGAAGCAGGCACTGGAACTGTGGAACCAGTGGTTTAGTGGCAGAAGCATTTACCAGTTGCACAGCCACCCCGGATGGAGTGCATACTGGACAAGCGAGTAGGCAGGAAGACTAGGAGGAAGCAATATTTTGAGTACCTGGTGAAGTGGCAGAACCACCCAGTGGAGGATGTCAGCTGGGAACCAGAGGTAGTCATATAAAAGCATGGTCACACCATACAGGAACTCATGGACAGGAGCCCATGAAATCTTTTTGAGTCGAGGAGTATGATGCAGGAGCATCCACACCTCGTCACGAGAGGCTATATGTGGAGAAAAGAAAAAAAGACCGCAGAGTGACGCCAACATCACGGTTTTGACCATTTTGATGTGCACCGCCGTTTAAATAAAATCCTCCATATTTAGGTGTACTTGTACACTGAAATAGACCGGGAGCAGATAAGCTTTCGTCCTTGTACAACAGAGGCACTTATTAGATTTAATGCAGAAAGATTAGATTTAGTGCAGGTAGATAGGACCATTAAGTTTAGATTTGACAATTTATCTTTTGAGAGGGAAAACAGGATATAGACACCCTCCTTTGTATTTTTGGAATATTGGCATTAGCATCAATATCAGTATTTTTGCATAGAGAGCAGGGGAGAACAGGATAGGGAATTCGTGAAGAAACCCCATGTACAGATTGAATTAATAGGAAGGAACTCTTGATTCAATATCATGGCTGTGTTTGAATTCTTTGTGTTGTTGATGTTATTTTCCTGCATACTTGCTTCTTTCTATGCTTATCTTCTTTATGCTACATATGTGATTGTGTATCAGGTTCGTAACCTGAGAGAATGAGTTTCAATTGTTTCTCTGTTTAGGCCAGGAGATTCCTGCATAGAGTGCAGTCGAATTCCTCCGCATAGAGTGCGTCAAGGGGAGGCTAAACAGTGGAACTTTCATTCTCACTTTGCTCAGAGTTGAGTCGAGTTATTCGAGCCTTGCAGATGATTGCAGGTCGGGTTCGAGTCTCAGTAGAAAGTCTGAGAAGGATAAGGTCGAAGCTGTTGTGGCGTGAATGCACAAGGATTGGAAGACTTCATCAATTTAGGAAGTGATTGAAGGCGGAGTACGGGGCCATGTTCGAGAGAACCCCGGATGGAGTCTAAGTTGATAAAGCTCAGGAGGGATAGTTCCCTTAGTCCGCTGTGGAACTGACTTCAGTGGAGGTCATACAGGACGAAGGCGGAAGAGTGGAGATTTCTTCATAAAGGAAGAGAATCGACGACTTGAGTGTTGTTGGGAAGAACTTCAACAATCACTCCTCTACTCGGAGCTCGAGCATACCGACGCTTCGCGTTGGAGGAGTTGATAGGTTGGCCAAAGTGAGCGCGAGAACGCGAGAGCCGACGCCGCGAAAATCACGTGCACGACGTGAGTCATAGTGATTGATGTGAAGGGTGATCTCGGGACATCGGATCTCGGGGCATAAAGGATTCAGAGATTCGTCTTGTGGGTAGCGAGCTAGCGAAAGGTGAGAAAGCAAAAGGGTCGACATCTTGGAGTCTCGGATCTCGGGACTGGGAAAACCCGAAGATATAGTGCGCAAGTCGCGATGGTGCGAGGTTCCGATACACCGAGGAAAGTCAATGGTTGACCAGGGATATCGGACCTTGGGAATCCAAGGACTTCATCGCAAGTGTAGGACTCGCGAAGTCGCGACAGCAGATCCTCCGATAATCAAGTAGGGAGGACCGGAGAGAAGAAAAGGTTACTGTGGGTAGATTCTCCCGAGAGGAATGAAGAACCTTTGAGTTCTTCGGGCCAAGGAGCACGAAGATCCTGGTGGACCGATCAGCCACTGTGAGAGTGAGGAAGGCAGGTTGCGTCAGGATGCCGCCGGAGAGGGACTTGGAATTTACCATAGACCTAAAACTAGGGACTAAAATGATAGCAAGAATGCCTTATCAGATGTCGACCCTAGAGTTACAAGAGTTGAAAATGCAGTTGAAGTTGTTGTTGGACCTAGGATTGATACGCCCAAGAGTGTCACCATGGGGTGCACCTGTTATCTTCATATGAAAGAAGTATGGTTCATGGAGACTCTACATTGACTATCATAAATTGAACAAGGAAACGATCAAGAATCAATATATGTTGCCAAGGATTGATTATCTATTTGATCAGATGAAAGGCGCAATAGTTTTTTCAAAAATTGACTTGAGATCAAGGTATATCTAGTTACAGATCAAGGAGGATGACATCCCTAAGACCACCTTTAAGACATGGTTTGGACATTACGAGTTTACTATTTTACCATTTGGACTGACAAATGCCCCTGGGGTACTTATGAGTTTTATGAACAGGGTGTTTCGTGAATACTTGGACAAGTTAGTCCAAGTGTTCATTGAAGATATTTTGATTTACTCTCAGACATTGGAAGAGCATGATGATAACTTGTTCTTGGTACTACAGTGTGTGCGAGAGAACAAATTGTATGGAAAATCGTCTAAATGCTCATTTTATCAATCAAAGATCCACTACTTAGGGCATGTCATCTCCGACAAAGGTATCTTCATGGATCCAGCAAAGGTCGAGGCTATTATGGAATGGCCTGTGCCAATGAATGTCCCTGAAGTGGGTAGCTTCTTGGGTTTATAAGGATACTGTCGACGGTTCATCGAGGGTTTTTTGAAGATAGAAAATACAATTATGGAATTGCAGAAGAAGAAAAAGAAGTTTTTTTTGCAAGAGAAATGCGTGGACGCATTTTAGAGGCTCAAGGATTTGTTGACCACAACACCAATTCTAAGGTCCCTGACATGGATGTGGACTTCTTGGTATGCACTGACACATCCAAGGAAGGCTTAGGAAGAGTCTTGATGCAAGACATTCGAGTGACCGCTTACATCTCGAGGAACTTGAGAAGGCACGAGGAGAACTATGTGATGCATGATTCAGAGTTGTTATCCATTGTTTATGCTTTGAGATTTTGGAGACACTACCTTATTGGATGATAATTCAAACTAAAAATGGACCACTGTGTACTACAACACATATTGACACAAAGCGACTTGAATTCGCGACAATGACATTGGTTGTAATTGCTTAGAGAGTACGATTTTGAGATTATTTATATAATGGGAACAATGAACAAAGTGGTTGATGTGTTGAGTTGGAGACCATGCATATTTTCAGTGATGCCTCTATAGATGAATTTGTGTGAAGAGATTCTAACTTTATAGTGCGACGATGACTCGTACAAAGAGGTCAAGGATTTTATTGAAAAAAACACAATGATGGTACGAACATTTGAAGTATCTACGTTGGGCGATGACTTATTAATGAGATTTAAAAATCTTATTTACGTACCACCGAACAACGAGTTGAGGATTTTTATCCTAAACGAGGCTCACAAAGCAGTGTACATGGCTCACCCAGGAGTCACAAAGATGAGGGAAAACCTTAAACCCTTATTCTTATGGAAATGAATGAAGGTAGACATAGTCAAATACGTGGTAGGATGTCTAGAATGTCAGCAGGTGAAGGTTGAACATAGACATCCAACATGATTATTATATCCACATGCAATTCTAGAATCGAAATGGGAGGTCATTTCAATGGATTTAATTGTTGGATTTACATTGATGAAAAGGAGACATAACTCGATTTTAGTGGTAGTCGACACTCTGATGATGAGTTCTCATTTTATTCTTGTTCATATGACATATCAGGCACCGGACATAGCTATAGTTTTCATCAGTCATATTGTGAGGCTACATGGAGTTCCTAAGAGGATTATATCCAATGGAGGATCGGTGTTTACGAGATGATTTGGACTATTTTCCAAGAGGTATTGGGAAACCAACTTAACTTTAGTACTGCATAACATCTAGAAACAGATGGGCAAATCAAGAAAAAAAACCTAACCTTGGAGTTTATGTTTCATATTTAAATTATGGACCAACATAAGCCTTGGGAAGAATTATTTCCACTAGTATATTTTTCATATAACAACAGTTGTCAAAGAACCATTAAGATGGTGACTTTCGAGTTTCTTTATAGGCGACCATGTCAGATGCCTTAAGTTGGTATCGGCTTGAGGATAGGGTCCTAGTGGGACTAGAAGCGATCCAAGAAATGGAAGATCAAATGAAAACAATAAGACACAGGATTAAGGAAGCGCAAGATCGACAGAAGAGTTATGTCGACGCGCATCATGTCAATCATAGTTATGAAGTTGGCGATCAAGTCTTCTTGTGGGTGAAACCATATAAGAGTTCAATCAAGTTTGGAAAGGGTGATAAAAACTCTCCTAGGTTCATAGGACCTTTCAATATTGTGGAAAGGAAGGGGATTGTGGCCTATCGACTAGACTTTCCTTATTCTTTGAGGTGTCTGCACGACATTTTTCATGTATCTATTTGAGACTTTATATTAATGATCCTACACATGTTATTGACATGAGTACCTTGCAGGTATCAGACAAGGGTTCACTCACAGAAGAGCCAATATGAATCCTGGACCATCGCTTTCAATATCTACGACATCGAACAGTAGATCAGGTCAAGTTCTAGTGGGACAACTATATTCCACACTTGGTGACCTAGGAGGACGCATATCATATGCACCAACAGCTTCCATTTTTCTTTGGTAGATATAATTATGATACTTTGATAGAATTTATTTTGGCACTTGTATACTATTAAACTTCGGGACAAAGTTTAAACCAAGAGGTGGTGTATGTAACATCTTGCTCTTGCACGCACTGAGCGAACTTATTCTTTGAGGACACTTGCATTCAATTGATCTAGGTTATTATACTATTGGTTGTTTGATTATGATTATGAGATATTATGGATTTATGATATGTTATTTGGTTATATTACATAGACAATTTATATTGACTGGGTTCTCCTGAGTGTGCAAGACTTTGGACCTCGAGGATGTAGCGGCATCAATGAAACCCCTTGGACTTCATATCAAATTAGGGTTTGGACTATTGGGTTGAATATTGTTGATGTGACATATGTACATATGATTAGATGTTATGATTCTTTATTATTATTGCTGACATGATTCGTTGATGGATGCAGGCTGACGATAACTTGCCGACTAGACTCACATGTGGAGTAGAGGGGTCATGCAGGACAACCAGAGACTTTGAGGGAGAGGTGTGGCAGCAACCCTACCACAGCCTACTAGCACTCTCGTCGTGGATCAAACTGTAGGTTAATGATTACCTAGTTCAAGAAGACCCATGATGTTGTGAGGGAAGACTATGAAAGTCGCTCACAATGATTCTAAGGGTGCACAATAAGGAATGGTCCTTATTCCTTAGAGGCCCTTAGTCTCCCACAAGATCACCTCGCGGATTATTGATGCTAGGGGTTTGATGTCTACGAAGTCATTCAAGAGTCAAGTGGCACCCTTGGAACACATAGGGCACCCTAAAGGGCACGTCGTGCAAGGAAAATAGAAAGAGGCGAGTGGCACCCTTCGCACACGTCGTACATCCTGAAGGTCACGTCGCGCAAGGAAAGAAGAAAGAGGTGAGTGGCACCCTTGGAGAACCTAGTGCATCCTGAAGGGCACATCACAATTTTAACTGGTAAGTGAATAAACCAAGTCGGCCTTAAAATGAATGATGTGATATGTAAGATTTAAAAAACAATTTTCCCTAATAATAATGTCCTTCAACCTAGTGAAATTAAATCCTAGGTCTAAGTAGAACATGTGGTCAAAATAATAATAATAATAATAAATAAACATGTAACAAGAAGGGGGGTAAGAAATTCAAATTTATTTATTAATGTCAAAATTATAATGAAGGATTAAAATTTAAAAAGGGAAATAGTTGTTTTTATCTATTTTTGCGAATTTTATTTTAGTTAAAAAGAAAAGAGGGTAAATGGTTGTTTCATCTACACTTGCTAAATTAATTTTTAATTAAAGAAGAAAAAGGGTAAATGGTTGTTTTATATACTCTTTCTAAATTGATTTATGGTTAAAAAGGAAAAAGAGAGAAACTTAAAATAAATAGGAAACTTAAAGAAAAAGGGAAAACCTAAAGAAAAGGGGAAAGGTAAAGAAAAAAATGAATGTCTAACTTAGTAAGGAATCTTGCCTTGGGAACTTGCTATTTATGAACTCAACTAGGAATTAAGTAAGGCATAATTCATTTAATATTTGTAAGGGAATATTGGAACACCAAGGAGTGTTTCTAGGAATGCTTTTAGGTGGGTGAGGGAAATAGAAATAATTAATAAAATAATAAAATAATTTTTCTAGTGCAACTAGGGGATCGGGCGGCATGTGTATGGGGGCGGTTTTTCCTAATTAATTAAATGAAAAATGAATTTAATGAGAACTTAGGAAGCTAATTACTTGAAAACTCGATAAAAAGGATGGAGAAGGAGTATGGATCTCTCTTCTTTTTGTGTAACGTTACCCTGTTGAACTTTTATCTTGACTGAACTTCTCTTGTGGGATTTGAGATACCCAGATCGTGTGATGAGTGGTAGATCAACCTTGCCAGGCGAGTTGGGTGCTAAAAATTTTATGCTATTTTGTGCATGGCCCCTTTGCGGCTCGGGGGGCTCAGTGAGGAGAAGAGTACTCCTAGAGTTGGCTGGGAAGTATCGGTAAGGTCACATCAGTCGACAAGCGAGAGCTGGGTGGTGCGCACTTGGGACAATGACTCAGAGCTTTCACAATTGTCTATGGTACACATGTGTTTACTTTTGAATGGTA
>ML844385.1:0-13350 GCA_009831015.1 Picea engelmannii | reverse complement strand
ATGCCTCTAGTAGCATCCATGCCTAAGGGGTCTAACCCCCAGAGAGACAAAGAGGTTGTCGGGCAGGAGAAAATAGCAGTGAGTGATGTGGTTGGGCTGATGAGGTATTTTTAGTGGATGTCTAAGGCACTAATCAGCTATTTGGACACAGATGAGGCCAGGGTGCCAAAACCCCCTAAGGGTCCACTGCACACTCTGGTTGGTACTTGTATCATTCACCGCGAACTCGAGAAGGCCAAATTTTCTGAGTTCTTTTGCTCCCCCGATGGTGTGGCCACCATGGCATGGTTGGAGAATATGGCGATGTGCTTTGTAATTCGTGACTATACCTCCAACATGAAGGTCCACATGGCGGTCTTTCAACTGAAGGGGAGTGCTCTTATATGGTGGAAGACGCTCTTTCCACAATTGAACATGGTTTTCAAAGATGTGTAATGAGAATTGTTCGAGGAACATTTTCGAGAGAGGTACCTATCAGAGGAATTCATTGAGCATAAGCTCAATGAGTTCAATGCCTTGCGACAGGGCGATTGTATGGTGCCTGAGTACGAGGTCCATTTTATGGAGTTTATTTGGTATGATACGCACCTTAATACTGAGAAACTTAAGGTCAACAGGTTCTTTTTTGGCAGTAATTTCAGCATACATGAAAAGGTTAGTATTTTTATGCCTCAGACCTTGCATGATGTCATCCAAAAGGCCCTGATAACAGAGGAGGAATCTTATTAGTGGGGGTCAGAGAAGGACTCTCGTGAGACCCACAAGGAAGGCATCATCTAATGCACAACAACATCAGACACCATATAGACATACACTAGGGTATCGTGGATTCTAGAGAGGATACACTTTCACTACACCTTGGCGACTAGCGCCTTAGCAGTGGACAATGTATCGGGGACCACAACATCAACAACAACGTCGGCAACAATAGCAGTATTTTAGGCCTGTTTAGCAGAACAGACCAGGATTCCAGGGTGGTGGGTCATCAACATCTACTTCAGGTACCAGGAGTAGTTGGACTTGTGGGGAGCCACACTACCAGCACAACTTCCTAGTGGAGAGGACTAGAGAATCTGGATCAGCCAGACCCACTACAATGAGATATTTGAGTAAGGCCCATCAGATTCATGCAGCGGTGAATAACCGCTAGGCAAAGAACTAGTCGACTATTCTTGAGACGTTAGGTATCGTCATTGACCAGACCCTTAGTATTTTAATATATCCCGGTGTTATTGATAATTTCATTTCTAGTGCAGCGCTAAAAAGGATTAAGGTAAAGGAAGTCGAACAGGATGAGTTTAGCTTTGTAGATATGGCTTCAGGAGCCAAACAGAAGGTTGGAGGAAAGGTTGTGGGATGTACCCTTAACCTAGGAGAGTTTTTCACTAGGGCCAACCTGTACATCACGATATTAGGATCTTATGATGTCATGATTAGTATGGACTGGTTGGAATTGCATGAGGTGACACTCAACTGTAATACAAAGCGGTTAATCTTGGTCGATGATGAGGGAAAGAGACACATGATTGTAGGTTGGAACTAGGGAGTTTCCTTGATTATTATCTCTTCCTTGCAGTTACAGAAGAGCATGCGCAAGGGATGTAAGCTTTATGCGATCCTTGCGTTAAACAAGAAGGGATTAGCAGAAGGTCTATAACACCTTCTTGTTGTGAGAGAGTTTGTGGACATCCTCCCGAAGGAGTTACTTGGGATTTCACTAGAGAGGGAATTAGATTTTACCATAGACTTGAAACTGGGGACTGAATCGATAACAAGAATTCCTTATCGGATGTCTACGGAAAAGTTACAGGAGTTGAGAATGCAAATGAAGGAGTTTATAGACTTGGGACTTATACATCTGAGTGTGTCACTGTGGGGTGTTCCTGTTATCATCATACAAAATAAGGATGGGTCATGGAGACTCTGCATTGACTATCGTCAATTGAAAAAGGCAACCATAAAGAATCGGTATCCATTTCCAAGGATTGATGATATATTTGATCAGATGAAGGGTGAGATGGTGTTTTCCAAGATTTATTTGTGATCAGGATATTACTTGTTACGGATCAAGGAGAATTACGTCCCTAAGACCACCTTTAAGATGAGGTTTGGTCATTACGAGTTTAATGTTTTACCATTTGGACTGACAAACACCCCAAGGGTATTTATGAGTTTGATGAACGGGGTGTTCCTCGAGTACTTGGAAAAGTTTGTCCAAGTATTCGTTGATGATATTTTGATATACTCTCATATGATGGAGGAGCATGATGAGAACCTGTGCTTGGTACTACAGTGTCTGTGAGAGCACAAATTGTATGGGAAGTTGTCCAAATGCTTGTTTTATCAATTTAATATTCACTACTTAGGGCATGTCATCTTCGACGAAGGTATTGTCATGGCTCCAAAAAAGGTAGAGGCTATTATGGAATGGCCTGCATCGACGAATGTCCCAAAAGTGCATAGATTCATGGGTTTATCAGGATACTATTGATGGTTCTTCAAGGGATTTTCGAAGATAGGAAATCTGATCACGAAATTGCAGAAGAAGAACAAGAAGTTTGTTTGGACCGAGAAATGTGTGGAAGCATTTCGGAGACTCAAGGAGTTGTTGACAATGACATTGATACTAAAGGTCCATGATATGGATGCAGACTTATTGGTATGGATCGACACATCCAAGGAAGGCTTAGGAAAATTCTCGATGCAAGACGGTCGAGTGATCGCTTACATATCGAGGGAACTTAGAAGGCATGAGGAGAACTATGTGACGCATGATTTTGAGTTGTTATCCATTGTATATTCCTTGAAGGTTTGGAGACACTACCTTGTTGGATGAAAATTTGAACTAAATATGGACCACTATGGACTACAACACATCTTTACTCAAAGCGACCTAAACGCACGACAACGACAATGGTAGAAATTGCTTAGCAAGTACGATTTTGAGATTTCTTACATAAAAGGAATAGTGAACCGAGTGGCAGATGGATTGATTTGGAGACCTCACATATTTTTGGTGTTGCCACTTTAGAAGAATCTACATGAAAGGATTCTAACTTTACAGCATAATGATGATTGGTACAAAGAGGTCAAGGATTTTATTGGACAAAACACAATGATGGAACCGATATTTAAAGGATTTACGTTTGATGACGATGGACTATTGAGGTTTAAAAATTGGATTTACGTACCACCGAACAACGAGTTGAGGATTTTGATCCTAAACGACACTCATAGAGCAGTGTACATGGCTCACCTAGGAATAATGAAGATGAGGGCAGACCTTAAACCCTTATTCTTCTGGAAGGGAATGAAGGAAAACATAGTTAACTACGTGGCCAGATGTCTAGAATGTTAGTAGGTAAAGGATGAACATAAACATCTAGCAACATTACTACAACCACACAATATTATGGAATCAAAATTGGAGGTTATTTTGATGGATTTCATTGTTGGATTTCCACTAACGACAAGGAGACACAACTCGATTTTTATGGTAGTTGACACTATGACGAAGAGTGCTCATTTAATTCCTATGCGTATGATGTATCAGGCACCTTACATAGCTAGAGTTTTCATCAATGAGATTGTGAGGCTACATGGTGTACCTAAGAGGATTATATCCGATCAAGGATTGGTGTTTACTGGATGATTTTGGACTAGGTTCCAAGAGCCCTTGGGGACCCAACTTAACTTTAGTACTGCATATCACCTGGAGACTGACGGGAAGACTAAAAAAAAAAACCAAATCTTGGAAGACATGTTGTGCATGTACGTAATGGACCAACAAAATCATTGGGAAGAATTCGTTCCACTGGTAGAATTCTCTTATAACAACAGTTACCAAAGCACCATTAAGATGGTGCATTTCGATTTCCTTTATGGGAGACCGTGTCAGATGCCTTTGAGTTGGGATTGGCTTGAGGATAAGGTCCTAGTGGGACCATAAGCAATCCAAGAAATGGAATATCAAATGAAAACAATAATACAAAGGATCAAAGAAATGTAGGATTGGCAGAACAATTATGTCGATGCGCACCATGTAGACCGTAGTTACGAAGTTCACGATCGAGTCTTCTTCGGGTAAAATCGCATAAGAGTTTAATCAAGTTTGGAAAGGGAGATAAACTCTTTCCTAGGTTCATGGGACCTTTCGATATTATGGAGAGGAAGGGTCCAGTGGCCTATAGACTAGCCTTGCTTGATTCTTTGATGTGTATGCACGATGTTTTTCATGTATTTGTTTTGAAACATTATATTAGTGATCCTACACATGTTATTGACATTAGTTCCTTGAAGGTATCCAATGAGGGGGTGCTCATGCCTGAGCCAATCCGATCCTAGATCATCGCACTTGACAGCTATGACAATAAACAGTAGATCAGGTCAAGGCCTAGCGGGACAACTATAGTCTGCACTTGGTGACCTAGGAGGATGCATACGATATGCGCCAGTAGTTTCCATTTTTGTTTGATAAATAGACTTATGACATTGTGATACACATTATTTTGGCACTTATATACTATAAAACTTTGGGACGAAGTTTAGACCAAGTGGGGGTGTATGTAACATCCCTCTCTTGCGCACATTGAGGAAACTTATTCTTTGAGGACACTTGCTTGCAAGTGATCCAGATTATTATACTATTAGGCATTTGATTATGATTATGAGACATTATGGATATGATGACATGTTATTTTAATGTATTGACATAGACAGGTGCTATTCACTTGGTTCTCCCGAGTGTGCAGGATTTTTGACCTCGAGTATGTAGAGGCATCGATGAGACCCTTGGACTTTGGACCGAGTCAGGGAGTGGACTATTGGGGTTTGATTTTTGTATATATGACCTATGTTCATATGATTAGATATTATGATTATGGACTTTATTTCTGACATGATTTGTTGAGGATGCAAGTTGATGATAGCTTTCCGACCAAACTCACATGTGGAGTATAGGGGTCACGTACGATTACCAGAGACGTTGAGGGAGAGGTGTGGATAACAACTCTGCCAAATCCTACTAGCACTCTTGTTGTGGCTCAAAATATAGGTTAATGACTACCTAGTTCGAGAAGACTCATGATGTCGTGAGGGTTGACTGTGACAGTCGCTCACGATGATTCTAAGGGGCGCACAGTAAGGCAGGGGAATTAATTCTTAGAGGCCATTAGTCTCCCACAATATCACCTGATGGAGTATTGACTCCAGGGTTTTTTTTATTTCTACCAAGTCAGTCAAGAGGCGAGTGGTATCCTTGGAGAACGTAGTGTATCCTGAAGGGCATGTCACGCAAGGGAAACAGAATGAGGTGAGTGGCACCCTTGGAGCACCTAGTGCATCCTGAAGGTCACATCGCATTTTTAACTAATAAGTTATTAAACCTAGATGACATTAGAATGAATAATGTGATAAGAAATATTTAAAAGCAATTTCCCTAATAAAATGTCGCCCAGCCTAGGAAAATGAAATCTAGGTCTAATTGATATATATATAGATATATATATATATAATATTGATAATCATCATTAAAATTTTGACGATAAGGGGGTAAGCAATTCAATTAACTTACAAAAAAAAAAAAAAAATCAAATTACTTTGAGGGCTTAAAATTTTAAAAGAAAATTGATTGTTTGTTACATGTGCTAATTAAAATTTTTAACTAAAAAGAAAAAGGAGAAAAAGGGGTAAAGTCTACACTTGTTATTTTGAGTTTTAGATAAAAAGGGAAAGAAGGAAATTTAAAAGAATTAGGAAACTAAGGGGAAAAGGGGGAAACATAAAGAGAAAGGGAAACATAAGGAAAAAGCAGAATGACTAACTTAGCAAGGAATCTTTCCTTTAAGTACTTTCTAAATTGAAATCAACTAGTAAATTAGTAAGGGGGTAAGTCATTAAAATCTGTAAGGGAATATGGGGACATCTAGGAGTGATTCTAGGAATGTTTTTAGGTGGGTGATGGAAATAGGAGTAATTAAATAACTAATGAATTTAATTTTTGGTGCAACGAAGGGGATGGGTAACACATGTATGGGGAGGATTTTTCTGAATTAAATTATTGAACATTAAATTAAATGGGAAATTGGGAAATAAATGACTTAAAAACTCTATATAAAGGAGGGAGGAGGAGGAGGATGGATCTCTTCTTTTATGCGTAACGTTACACTGCAAAATTTTCGACTTGCCTGACTTATCTTGTGGGGGTTGGGATACCTAGCTTGGTGAGGAGTGGTAGCTTAGCCTTGCAAGGTGTGTTGGGATCTAGTTGTGATTTGGTTTAGTGTGCATGGCCCCTCTGCGGCTCGAGGGGCTAAGGGGGAAGAAGAGTACCCCTAGTTGTGGCTGGGAGATAGTGGTGAAGTCTCATTGTTCGACAAGAGGGAGCGACATGGAGTGCGTGGGATAATGACTTCGAGATGTTACCTTGGCATACGATACACATGATTTTATTCTGCATGGTAGTTTACTATTGACCTTACGCTTTCATTTCTGTACTTTTTAACTGTATAAAGAAGTTGTTTGACTGAGCAGTTTAATTGAGAACTTAAATGCCCCATAGCCTTAAGCTCCCTACTTGACTTGATTCGCTTGGCATTCGACCCCTGAATGTTTTGATTGTCCTATTGGTTTTATTGATTTGTTGTGAATATTTTTTCTTTTTACTTCATCCTCATCCCTAGTTCATCCGTCCACGCCTGAAAAGTCGGCCTAGAGCCGGATCGACGATCGTCACTTCGGTGTTAATAGACCTATACATCCTAATGCCCTTCTTTTCTATGCGTGGATGATGAGAAAAGGATATTTTTCCCAACTGTCTACCCTTGTTGGTTGTTCCTGGTTGATTGATTGTCTTGCACCTTGTTGTGATTTATTAACTCTATGGTTGTTTGTTTTTCTTCCCGCAGCGAGCCACTTACAACCCTCTACATTCATCTCTATGTTTGATACTTTTCTGGAGAATTTATTGTGTGTTTTTATATACATCTGGTATTCCTTTTAACCATGCAATTTATTACTTTGGAGGATGATTTTTACCTTTCTTTTTAGCACATAAACCACATCGAATCTACCCTTGATTGATTACGACAAAAATTTTATTTACACAATGATTTTTTTTTCTTTTTTTATTTAGCGTTTTTTCTTGATCTATTGGCAGTTGATTTACTTGCAAATTTCAGTTGTTATTACACAGTGATTTACCCTTTTTATGTTCATCCATTGCCATTATTCCAACCTTGAATTTCCGCACATTCAACCACACTTCTTCTTAGTGTTTTTATATTTATCATTATGACTGTGTATTTATATTTTTATCTAGCCTGTGATTGTTATTTGAACAACATTTTTTCTGTACAATGCATAACCAAAGACAACAATAATAATGTCATGTTTTTAGCATTGATACATGAATCATATCCTTCACAACATTATCTTAATTAACTCAGTGATCTCACACTCATTTCTTGGTTGCATAATAATGATTGAATAACATATTAAACTCGACTAACTTAATAATTATTGACAACAAATATTTACATGTAAGTGTGACTATGAAATTGATATTTTATTGACAACAACTAAAACATACTCTGTGACTGTGCAAGTAATTTGATAGAAGGCTAAGTTATTATATTTTTATAGACAACAAAATTTATTTTTCTTAGACAACAAAATCATTGTTTAGTAGAGAGTAAATTTGAAGTAAATTTATGGTTTTGTTGACTGTGTCCTCCTCGCTTTTACTTTATTGGAAAACTAATGGTTATTACCTAGAGTAACTTTAATAGMAAGACTATACCTCACATTTTACCTTTACACATCATTATCACACCTGTTGACATGAAACATTGACAACAGGTTCAATGCTAGAACAAAGGGTGAATGGMAATGATCTTTTTAAATCTTTATCTAAYAGGGAGTATTATTTATTTATGACTACGACTGATAGTAAAATTTTTGGTGACCCCTTTGAGGTTGTATAATAGAAATTTCAATTAATTTAAGTGAATTACTTGGCCATTCCTTACAACGAATAATTACCACTTTTAGTCAACAACAGCGAATCAATCCAATAACCTTCATGACAAAGATTATAGTTTAACTTGTTGCCAAATTATTTTTATCCTTGTTAACCATGGAAAAATGATCAGCGATACATTGATAGTTTAATGGATATATTGATCAATAGACAACTTTACCATATGTTCCATAGAGAGCAGTAGTATATATATTTTAATTTGACAACCAATGTATAATTTACACAATAGTGTTTACAACAATGGTAAATTTGTATTTACTTTACACAACAACTTCTTTCCTTTTTAGATAGCATGGGGTGGTTGACCATGTTCCCTTGTAATTATATACAACAACACAAATTACTGGCCCCAGGCGATTACTAAATTTTCAATTATCTTGTTAATAGACAACGTGATACGTCTACGATTTGATAGGTAGTATTGGATAGACCATAGAATAATTTGTTTAGAATTTTTATGAAAATTATTTTATAAGAAACATAATAGCATCAAATTTGCATTGAATAGCTACGACTTGATATTTTAATCATAACCACAAACATCATTAAAATAACATTAAATTTAGCATTGAAATGGCACTTATTTATAGACAATGAAATAACAACGAATAGAAACAAATAGAATTGATTATAGATATCGATCTCTTTAAGGATTATCCCTATTTAAACAATAATGTCGATTATTATATAAGAAGCATGGAACAACTTTAAAATGTTAAGTAGTTCACTTATTTTATTGGACAATTTATAATTGTTCATAAGCATATTTGATTTGGTTAAGTGTTTATCTTAGTTCACATTATGATAACTTTTATCACCTTAGTATCTTGGTAAGAGTTCAATCTTCACACTTAGACATCTTTCTTATCAGATAATGGTTGGGTTGTTGGTGGAGTCGGGTAATAGCTTGTGCTTTTCCTTTCGAGTGTAGTCCTCTTGTGTCTTGTCGACCCATTGTTGGTGTGTGTGGGTATCATCTTCTTGTCAGTTATTTCAGTCTCCTAGCGTGTGGATTTATTTTGAGTCTATCCTCCAGATAGAATATGTTTGTGCCAGGGTTATTGTCGCACCTATCATCTGGGGATGACATGATTCTTGATGAGGGGATCATGGCGCACCCTATTGGATAGGGGCAAATGATGTCCTGGCTGGAGTCTATTCTTCCCATGGTAGGTGTAGTTGTCCTTTGTTAGGTTTTTGTTGGTGCTTGGGTTGTAACGCCTTCATTCATTTGGTTTGTGTGCCATATCGGTTCTAGTTAGTGGTCGTTGAGACCATTGCATTAGGATGGTGGATGTTTTCCTTAGTTTGTAGGCATCATCGTGTTGTGTGTTGGGTGGGAAGTCATTTCTTTCCTTTGATTTATGCATGTTTTTCCCAGTTGTTGAATGTGTTAATGTGTCGAGTTGTTGTTGTATGTTTCCTATTCTTTGGGAATTGTGTTCGTTGTCTAGTTGTGTGGTTCAACGGTTGTTGTCATCGCCTTCTTTCCTAAAAACAAAAAGAAAAGACAAATTTGGACTTTTCATTTTGCTTGGAATTGTAAAGTTTGGGTTTGTTACACATTAGTAACATGAATGGTCATTATCATTCTAATCAACGTTAATAACCCACAATAATTATTAACAACCTTCTTTTGAAATGGAAGGAAGTTAATCAGTGAAATTTCATCCATTGATTTATGAGGATGATGATGAATATTTGATGTATATTAAATCATATTCATACCATACCTAATTATGATTAAAAGGAGATTAATTCTATAAGTTTTCAATAGGGGAATTCCACTCGACATAATTAAATCCTACTCCAAATCCATAAGCGTGGGATTAAAAAATTTAATCGAACATTCACAAAGGGATATTTCTATGCACCATGAAATAAGAAAATGGTTAGCTTCCTACCTTTTCATCATGTCCATTGGACACCCATCGAATGGAAATGATGAAAAGGAAATAATCCAATCATTTTCTTACTTCATGGTGCTTAGTGTTCACATAATGACAACTGAGGGGCTTCTAGATCATCTAAGAATGTTGGAAAACATAATTCATAATTATTGTAATATTGAACGCACATGTGATCAGGAAAGATGATCTATGAGAGCATGTAATAGGTAGATTGAATGTTTAGAAGAAAATATGATTTAATTTTTGTATTTATTATGAAGATAAATCTATTGTAGATGATAATGAAATTATGTAAAAGGATAATTTTCATCTCATAAGGTGTATGGAGAGCTTTTTATCTATTATGTAAATAAAAAATAGATGAATTTCATTTATGAACATATAAGTATCTTTGGCAAATAAAAAAATATAGATTTTTTTGTGCACATGTTCATTTATAGATAAAATCATTTAGGTGGTCAAGAAAATTCATAAGAGGCCTATATTTTAAGAGAGTCACTACCTCAAAAATGAAGGATTGATGGCCACAAACAACAATGACATCAACCTTACTCATCCTCAAATCCCTTATATTAGGGAAGGAAACTATGATTTTTGGAGAATCTAAATGAATTCATTATACTCTAATGGAACCCCTTAACAAGAGTATATTTAACTAGTCTTTTATAGTTATCTACACAATATATAAACATAATATATACTCACAATATATATAATTTGAGAGTTATTCTTTCACCAACATGAACCATAGAGAAAATAAATAATTTGAGAAACATTTGCTTTTCCTTTTCCTTCCAAACATGCCAAATTGATGTAAAATATTCAATTTGCTTCTCTAGTTCAAAAAATTGAAGGTCAAAATACCTCAAGAGGTTCTTATGAGCCTAAAATTCATTATTGAGTTGAAATTTATAAACATAGATATATTGTACTCAGGTATACAATATATGTATATCTTGCATTAAATCTCTTCTTTCATTAGTTTATGGCCAATACAAATTAATACATACTAGTTATTAATCTAGTGCTATCTTTTAGAGCTTAAAAATAATGTGAGGAATATAATTTTCCTATAACTAGGATTTACAAACTTATTCCCATTTACATAATTTAAACTCAAGTACAAAAAGGATTCCAAATTATTTACAACATCACCAAGGTTACCATCACTCCTTGGTAATAATCATACACCCAAAATATAAGCCCATGTAGAAACTAGGACATATGACTATAGGGTGTTGTGTACAATTGATCATGCACTCCATACTCTTCTTGCAATGAGAGTACTACAAAAACATTTTTTCCCAATAACAATACTATAGTCTTTTGCAAAATAGCAAATACAAAACCATGTGAAGTATATTCTAATATTCTTCCTCATTTCACTACTGAGTACTTATCTATGACCATTTTTCATTTTTTAATGTAAACACTTAATAAATTATGACCCAAAACATACACTAATACACTTCTTACCATTTTTAATTGTTAATCACTAAGAAATTTATCATTTTGATAAGAAACTCTTTAACATATGCACTAACAGTTCAAAAAATAATCCCACCATCACCAACTACCCAAAACACATAAGGCATTAGTGCTTTCTATTGGGTATGTGTTATATTCTTTGCAAAATTGATCCCATGCATTGTACACTGATATGGGATGGTTGTGGTGGTTCATGGGTGGGAGCGCTTGAGAGACATTTTTTGGTCAATCTTGTTGGTCTTTTAGCACATGGTTTTGTTGATGGTTTTCTAATTCTTGTTAAGGAATTATGGTTTTTGACTAATTTGGCTCAATGGATTAGGGGTTTTGATGCCGCGAGATCTGTTATATATATTTTATTGTAAACAATGAATATGATTAATATAATATCATATGTTTATCTATAAACAGGTTGTTGGTTTTCCCGGTTTGGGTTTCTAGGGTAAACATACTTGTGTAATGTGTGTGTGAGCCATGTATGTTTTATGTTTTGTTAGGAATCTATTTGTAGTAATTAATTGTAGAAGGTTAAAATATAAATTTGGTATCAAAGAAATTATTGGCTTCAGGGGGATTCCTTTATGGATAAGGGTTTGGCTCAGGTCTGTCATAATCCATGTTATAGTGGGAGATATGCGGTATTGTTTCTTCAGGTGTAAAAAAATGACAAGTTGTTTGAAAATAGAGATAAAGAAATTTAATGGGAAAATTTTTGAGTTGTGGAAGCTCAAGATGGAATATCTATTGGTGGAAATTTAGATCAGTGGATCACTCTAGATCTAGGTACTTCACCTACAACAATGTTTGTAAAAGACTAGAAAGAGTTGGATCGGAAGGTGAAGAGCACGATCTAGCTATGTCTCTCAGATTCAATATTGTTGAGTGTGTCAGGGAAGCTACATCCAATAAATTATGGGATAAGTTTGGGACTTTGTATCAATCTAATTCCCTAGTAAACAAATTTTTCACGTGGAAGAAGATGTATAAACTAAGGATTAAAGAGGGAAAATCAGTGATAGTGTAACAAAGCCTCGGGCGTTACGACTGCATGCGACGCAAAGCAAGTGCAAGATTTTTTTTTTTTTTTTTTTTGAGAAGGAAAGTAACAACGACAACAATTAATCAACATGACTTGATGAAAAACACCACTTATGCAATTCAGGTAATAGAAAACAATGAACAATATGCCACATCAGGAAGCATAAGACTCTGGCCAGGTTATCAATCAGATTTCCAATCAGACATGCAATGATTCCCTCATCATGAATCATGTCGTCACAAGGCAATAAGCGTGATAGTAACCATGGCACAATAAAGCATATCTAGACCTTTAACCCAAGAAAAATCCCATGCGCTAGGAGACCAAATTATCTATCAATAAATACATGAATATTATACCCAAGCACCCAATCACAAGTCAACAAGACACAAGGTGACATCATTCTAATTTAAATTGCGTAACTAACCGAAGGATTTCTTCTGTTCCTACAATGCAATCATATGTGGTGTAACAACCATGAGCAACCACCATTTACAATTCAACTAAGGCACAAGGCACATGGTAGCCAATTGACTATTTAACTATAAAAAAACTTACCTAATAAAACTATTAAACCCTCAACCAAAATCTTGCGCAAGCCATTAAACTGTTACACAAATAAACCATAACCATTAGTGGTTAAACCATTATGACTAAGTGAAAATGAGGGAATTGTTACCATTTCAATTAATCAATTAATCTAATACCATTGCAATTAAGCAACTAATCCATTTTCATTGCAGTTATTACCAATTAAGCATTTAATCTATTATGGAAAAGTTAAAAACTGATATATAACACTCATAAATAAACAATTACTATATAAAAACAATTTACTTAATGTTGCGAAGGTCAAGGTGTTGTGAGTGGGAAAT
>ML844384.1:19477-30715 GCA_009831015.1 Picea engelmannii | reverse complement strand
CATGGCCTTATTCCAAAATTCATCCTTGCTGGCTTCTTCAAAACAGTTTGGTTCAATTGTAGATAAGAGTGCTAGGTGTGTTTTTTCTGGTGAACATATTTTTCTTCTAGTCTCAACTCCTGCATCTTTGTTTCCAATAATCTGATCTGAAGGATGATTCTTTTGTACTCGTTTTCTAGGTGTCTTTGGAGATACTTGCTGAACTTGCTCTTCTGCTTCTGTCGGATTCTCTACATCTTCATCTTCCTCTTCTACTTCTTTTTCATATTCTTCTTTGAAAAGTTGTTCCATTGATTTGTTTTCTTCTTCCTTTAATTTTGGTCTGCCTGTTTCATCAATTGTTACGTTGATGCTTTCCACAACTTTGTTTAATCTTAGATTGTAACACTTGTATGCTTTCTTTGTACTTGAGTAAACAACAAGTACTCCTTTGTCCACACGAGAGTCAAACTTTCTCATTCTACCATCTTCTCTTTTGATGTAGCATTTGCTTCCAAAAACTCTGAAGTGCTTCACATTTGCTGGTCTTCCTTTCCATAGCTCATAAAGAGTTTTATCAGTGTTGTTTCTGAGTATTACTCTGTTTTGAATGTGAATTGCTGTATGCATTGCCTGTGTCAAAAAAATATCTGTCAACTTTGAATTCATTATCATTGTTCGAGCCATTTCTTGTACTGTCCTGTTCTTTCTTTCAACAACTCCATTCTGTTGAGGTGTCCTAGCGACAAAGAATTGCCTTTTTATTCCATGATCGCTGCAGTAGTCCATAAATTCCCTTGAGGTGAATTCTCCTCCATTATCCGATCTTAAGCATTTGATTCTTGAACCCATCTCATTTTCAACCATTTCCTTGTAGATCTTGAAGTTTTCAAAAGCTTCTGACTTGTTCTTAAGAAAACAAATTGCAGTCATTCTTGTATAATCATCAACTAATAACATAAATTATCTCTCACCTTTTAAGCCTTTTGTTGTAGTTGGTCCAACTAGATCAGTATGCACAACTTCCAGTGGTTTTTTTGTTTAATATTCCTTTGATTTGAACCTAGTCTTTGTTTGCTTTCCTTGTTGGCAATGATTGCATAAAGTGTTGGTTGGTTTCGTGATCTGGGGCATTTCTCTGGCTACGTCTCTTTTGTTGACTTTGACAAGGTTATCAAAATGCATGTGACCCATTCTTATGTGCCATATCCAACTTCCATCTTCCTTTCCTAGACAACACTTTTCATTTCCAATTTCGCTTAACACATATATGTTGCTTGAAGTTCTTACAGCTGTAGAGACGAATTTCCCTGAACCTTATTTTCTTATCTCACACTTTTGTGAATCAAAAGTAACTTTATAACCTTGGTCGCACATTTGACTCACACTTAAAAGATTATGTTTCATATCTTCTACTAGTAGAACATTTTCTGCCTTTTCATTCTTGTTCCCAATTCAGACTGTGCCTTTTCCAATGATTTTGGCTGAATCATCATTTCTGAAGGAGACTGATCCATCTCTTTCCTTTCGTAATGTAAGAAACTTGTTTCTATTACCTGTCATGTGTTTTGAACATCCACTGTCAATATATCAACCACGTTTCTTCTGTTTAGCTTGTAGAGTGACTATGCATTCTTCATTGCTATACTGATCTTGCTTTCTTATCCATGTCATTTTCTGAGGTTCTTGTTTGTGACTTTGTTGAGGTTCTTTAGGAGGGACTATCATTCTGAAATTTTTGGCCATGTGTCCAAAATTGTTACATTTGTAACATTCCACTTCAGTGCTCAAAGATTCAAACCTGTTGTAACTTCTTCTCTGTGTTTCACTAGGTCTTCTTGAATAACCGCTTTGTGTATGGATCTCAAAGTAGTTATTGTTCCTATTGTTAGCTCTGCAATTTAGAACTTTATGTCCAAAATTATTACATGCATAACATAAACCAAAAAATATAGTTTTATACCTGGTAGTTGAAGATCTTCTGAAAGGAAGTGCTCTTATTAATCCTTCTTCTTCTTGAGGCTTGTCTATCTGTTGTTGATTCTGAAATATGAATCTTCTTGGTGGAGGAGTGTCCGTGTAATCTTCCTTGTATATCTTTTTATCCCCTTTGATTGTTTTTGCATAGCTTTTTGGATTTGTTTCTTTCTGTTATCCACAATTTTGGTCATTGTGATGGTGTTATGATAATGTCATGATGATGAAATATCAAGCTCTTCCATAAGAACATTTTCCTGAGAAAGGTTACACTTATCAGTTTCCAGAAATCATATTTTAAAAGATAGTTCGCAGGCTGCATATATAGTCACCTGCGGGAATTCCTATTTCTCGCATGCTGCTTTAAGCTGGGGTGCGAACTTCTCGCACTGTACTCAAGGCTAGGGTGCGAACATGATCTTAAAGAAGGAAAATGGATAAGTTCTCGATCCTTCTAGAAGGGAATCTTCTAGAAGGATGAGTTGGCTCTCGAATGGTTGGCATAATACCGACTTTCCAGATATATTGGGATCATTCACTATCCAAGTAACTAATATATCTTCTCCTATATATTGAGGAGATTACTCATGAAAAGGTTAAGCATAAGCAAGCTAGTAAGAGATTGATTGGAGAATTGTTAGAAGCCTGTATGGAGAACTGATTCTACAACAGCAAGAGACTACAACAAGGTCATCACAAGTGGTTGATTTTCTTCATGCATGAGAAAGTGTGTGTGTCAGAGCTAGGAGCCATCGAAAGGAGACCTATGACATCAAGGCTCAGGTTGTAAGTTTCTCTTTCAATTAATCAATACAGTAATATGTCCCTTTCCCATAAAGATGATATCTCTTTATTACATGATTCCTTTATCACATGTATAGACTAGCTATTGAATACATTAATTCGCCTATACTTTGATTGGTTTGATCTATCGTGATCTGGACGGACCAAGAGCATCGGAGCAAAGCTTGGAACAACAGAGAATTAGGAAAGCGTTCATAAGGTATGCCCATCTTCCTTTATCTCTTAATTCACTCAATATTTTAGATCTAGGGAAAGAGTAGTATTTTGTCTCGTTTTGTTCTAGATCCAGGTGGATCTAGGGAGATCGGTTCGTGTCCGCACTTACGGATTTATCCATAAACACTTTCTCTATTGTTTTGGAGCTTGATCCCTTTTATTTTTGATTGTATTCAAGTCCGGACTTGTCAAGATGATATTTTTGACTACTGATAATGTTATCCAGAACTTTTGAGCTATTCTGCATATTTTTCTTTTGAATATCCTTTCTTAGTGTGACAATCTGTGCTTCCAGATTTCCAATGATCCCGTCCTTTCCTTCTAGCTATTCTTTGAGTGATTCTTCAATTATTTTATCTTCTTCTATTTGAACCTTCAATTTTGTGATCATTTGTTCTAGTTCTTGAGTGTCTTTTTTCTTATCTAGTTCTTCTTGTAGTTTCTTGTTTTTCTTCTTTTCTCTTCTGATAACTTCTATGGCACTCATTAATTCTTCTCGGAAGTCAAATTCTGCCTCTTCAATTTCTTCTTCATATGCTTATTCATATTCTTCTTCGGAGTCTTCTTTATCAGAGTCTTCTACTTCCATGAATATAACTCTCCCTGTTTCACTGTCACTGTCTTCATCTTCATCTGATGATGAGATGTCTTCTTTGGTGCAAAAGATTTTCTTGAAAACTTTCTTTGTAGTTCTTTTACCTTTATATATTTGTCTTCCTTTTGAGTAACCTTCATCATTTCTCTTTTTCTTATGAGGATATTTGTTAGCAAAATGACCAATACTATCACAATTAAAACAAATTAAAGGAAGCTTACCTCTATACCTACTGTTGGTTCCCTTGTTCAGTCTTTTGATGAAGTTGGCCACTTCTTCATCATCTTCTGAGACATCGCTGCTACTGCTATATTCTTCTTGTTCCTTTTTCTTTTTCTTTGATCTTTTGGATGCTTTGAAAGCTGCTTCTTTTACATCTAGATTTTCCTGTTCAGTTCTCATCTCATATGTTGTAAAGATTCCATGAAGTTCGTCCATGCTTGTTGAGTTTAGATCCAATCTTTCTTCTAGTGCTGATATCTTAGGGTTGAATCTCATAGGAAGAGATATTAGTACCTTTTGAACAATTACAGATTCTTCTATTTCTTCTCCCAATTCTATGATTGCATTCACTGTTTTGTCGACTCGTAAGAAGTAGGTTGCAATATATCCATCTTCCTTCATTTTTAGTTGTTCGAATTGACCTCTGTAAGTTTGAATTTTTGCTGCTTTGAATTTTGAATCTCCTTCATAAATATTTCGAAGCTTGTCCCAAATCTCTTTAGCATATTTACAATGTGCAACTTTGGTGAATACTGTATTAGTGAGACCATTCAAAAGTGCATTTTTGGCTTTGGAATTATTCTCACCGAGTTTCACTGCTTTGTCATTTGTTGGTGGAACTGCTGGTGCTATGTATCCATCTACAATTGATTGCCAAACTTGAAATCCCTGTGCCTGTATATATGTCTTCATCCTTATGCTAAAAAATCATACTTCTGTCCATCAAACTATGGTATTCCATTTTTATACGAGTTGGTACTCTCCATGATCGACCTTTCAATGGTTAAACTGATTTTTGAAGGAACTTCTCTGATACCAATTGTTGGATTACTGAGAGGGGGGGTGAATCCGTAATAGAGCAATTTAATCCTTTTAAACCATATAATCCAAGTGTTATATCAATGAAGCATTACCATCCAATAAATGCAGAGTAAATAAGCAATGAACAAATGAGCAATCATACACATACACAGTACACCAGTGTTTTACGTGGAAACCCAAATTAGGAGAAAACCATAGAATGCTTTTTCTTATATGTCTTGAAGAATTACATTCATTGGAAGCACCAACTTCCTTTGTTTTCTAGCTGCAACTGGAAGGAGACTCCAACCCCCTAGTTTCTCAAGCTACAACCCGAGAGAAGATCCAACTCCCTAATTCTCTGGCTACAACCAGAAGGAGGCTACAACCCCTTATGTTCTCCGGCTACAACTAGAAGGTGACTACAACCACCTATCCTTGCCCCGTCCTACCACCCTGAAGTAGAAGTAGAATGATGGAATTACTGTCACACTATCATTGTGAGATATACCGCTGTAATCCTGTACCAATAAATCTGAACCATGCATCAACCATGCATCAACCTGTATCTCAACCTGTAATCAACCTGTACCATAAACAAGTGCATCAACCATGCACCAACCTGTACCAAAAAACCTGTAATCAACCTGTACCATAAACAAGTGCATCCAACCATGTACCAAGTATGTACCAATCATGTGTGAACTACTCATCAACTATGACTCATCAATATGTACCAACATCATCAACTATACACCTCATGTATGTGCCAACTCATCAACTACTTGTCTCAACCATGTACTCAACATGTACCTCAACCAAAATCCCTCATCAATTTCATCATCCAAATTTGATTTGTATCTCTGTAATATACCTAGTGTATATGATCACATTCCTCCAAACCTTCCTTAACTTAGTAATCATAACTTTGTACTTGTAATGTATATATATTTAAAACTGATACACAATGTTCTTCAGTGTGTTTTATGCAATTCTTCCAGGTTTCACTACTTGGAACCTCTCAGAAAATGATTTATAGAAAAAATGGCATACCTTGTTGAATTCTGGCTTATTCTAGAGAGTGAACTTGTAGACCGTGCCCCACATGAAATATTTGATGAATTGATCTAAAACTATTACACAACATACTACAGACTGTACCCTAACCAAGACATTTGGTCTCACTGAATTTGGATCTGTTATGAAGAAGTTATGACGTTTTTACCCGAAACACCTGTTTTTGACTAGTTTCAGGATTGGCCACAAACCCTATTTTACACCGAGTGTAATCCCAAAATAAAACGACCCACAAGCTGAATTTTTTACCACAGATACTAGGATATTTTTTCTCAATGTAATAGTAATTTCATGGTCTGAATCATTATATAAAAAAAGTTATAGCGAAAATGGTGAGATGACCTGTAAATAACATACCTTAGAAAACACCATCAAAATAATTTATCCTTCCTTGCATTTTGGCCTTCTTTTCTTCACCTTGTCTCATAATTTTGGCTTAGATATCCTTGGTTACCTCAAACACCTATAGATATTCAATATGCTCAAATGTGATTGAAATGAGAGAGCCTAGCCTCTTATTTATACTTTCCAAGTAGCTTCCTTAAAAACATCTTCTAGGTCACTTTGCCCACTTTCCTTATTTTAGGGTTAACCCACTTCTAATTTCTCCATTAAATTTATTATTTAAATAATTTATTTTGTATTCACTTTGAATTATAGTACACTCATCACTTTACTTTATTATTTACCTTCTAAAATCCCTTAAACCACTTTGACTACTTTGACCTTTTGGGGCTTCTAGATGACATGTGAGGGTCCTCCAACTTCGCAAGGCCATAACTCTCAAACTGTGAGGCGTTATGTGACGTTCCACATACCACCAAAAATGGAATGACATGTACTATCCATATATAATAGTATTACCTTCAAATATATCAAAAATCATACTGTTATCCATCAAACAAACTTGGGTCCATTACCCAAATCTGGGTTCTCCAACTTCACATGGTCATAACTCTCTAACCATGAGGAGTTATGTGATGTTCTACATACCACTGGAAATTGCATGACAAGCACTATTCATATAGGATAGTTTACCTAACAAATTAACTGTCCTTCATCTCATTATTCCACAATTAAGCATGGGTTCTCTTACTCCGCAAAGCATCTTCCCATGAGGGCTTTCACCATAAGGGGACCACTTTGGAGTTCATCCATATTTACTTCTTATCAACCATGAAAAAGAAATAATGCGTCATATTTACATCAAACAATCTTTGTCCATTACCCAAACCTTTGTGCTATGGGGCTTTCTTCAAGGGTTGACATCAATGACAACCAACCTTAGTCAACACAACATTCCTGTGTCCCTCTTCAACTGTACAAACCTTCACTTGCTCGACTTATCGAATAATCAGCTCCGCGGAATAGTGCCCATGGAGTTGGGTAAGTTGATGTAGCTCCAACTGCTCACATTAGGTGGGAATCAACTGATTAGCGGTAGTATCACAAACTTGCCCATTCTTACTATGCTTACTAACTGTTCCAACCTACAATCCTTAGATTTAAGCGATAATCATCTCACGGGACATTTGATCTTTTCTATAGGTTGCCTCTCTAAAGATGTATACTACCTAATCTTGGGTACAAATGGATTAGTAGCGGAAATACCTCCACAGATTGGGAACCTATCTAGTTTAATATTTCTTAATTTAGAAGCTAATTCTTTTACAGGGGCAATCCCAACTACACTTAAAATGCTTCAAAAGTTGGAAAGGTTATATATGGGAAGCAACAATTTACAAGGAAACATATTGATGGAAATTGGGCAACTCAAAGGTTTAGTATTCCTATCTATTATTGAAAATAATCTCTCTGGAAGGATTCCTGATTCTATTGCTAGCCTCCAACAACTAAGATATTTAGATCTTCATATGAACCATTTATCGGGTAAAATACCTGCAAATTTAGGGAAATGTGTGAACTTACAACTGTTAGACCTATCATACAAAAGACTTAGTGGTGAGATACCTCAAGAGGTTGCAGGTCTTGCAAATTTAGATTTCTATTTCAACCTTTCAAACAATTTATTAGAGGGCCCTCTACCTTTAGGACTAAGCAAGATGACTATGCTTCAAGCTATAGATATTTCTGCAAATTGGTTGACTGGTTATATTCCAAGTGGGCTTGGAAGTTGCAAAGAACTAGAATACCTAAATCTTTCTTGCAATGCATTTGAAGGTCTGATCCTAGTTTCACTTGGTGAACTTCTAAGTCTTCAAGATGTGGATTTCTCCTCCAACAATTTGTCAGGTGAAATATCCATGTCATTGGAAAATATCAAAATGCTCAGCCTATTGAATTTCTCTTTCAACAACTTGTCAGGAGAAGTTCCGAAAGGTGGAGTTTTCAAAAATCTTGGTACCACATCGTTTATGGGAAATCCTGGTCTCTGTGGGCCTTGGGTAAATTTGTCACTTTGCTTTGCTCACAAACATAAAAGTGTTTCTCATACGAAAAAAGTTGTAATATCTATTGTTGCAGTTGTAATCGTTGTTGTATCATGTTTATTTCTAGGAATATTGTGTAGATTAGATCACAGGAGGAATATTCCTATAGAGGTTAGGGAATCCTTAAATGTGGGGCACCGAAGAATTTTGAAAGGGAGTGCAAAGTTTTGGGTAGAGTCAGGCATCAAAATTTGATTAGAGTCATAACCTATTATTCATACCTCCAAATGAAAGCCTTGATATTTCCATTTATGCCAAATGGAAGCTTAGAGAAGTGGTTATATCCTGATGGTGAAGTAGAAAGCGGGTTGACATTGATTCAAAGGTTGAATATAGAAATAGACATAGCTCAGGGCATGGTGTATCTCCCTCACCATTGTTTCATGCAGGTCATCCATTGCGATTTGAAGCCAAACAATGTGCTTCTTGGTGAAGATATGACAACATATTTAATAGAATTTGGGATTGCAGCCATATGTTTTGCAAATTCAGAGGATTCAAATTTCACTTCTACACTTGCACTTAAGGGATCCACAGGCTACATTCCTCCAGGTATTATTTGAACTAGATGGCATGTTAGACAATGTCATGAGTTTCATATTTTTATTAAATATTTTGAATTATAAACCTTATGATGAGGATGTTTGAATGCATAATATGGATTGGGTGGACATGTCACGACAAAAGGTGATGTTTATAGCTTTGGAATAGTGTTATTGGATATGCTAACTGGAAATAAGCCTACCCACAACATGTTTGTGGAAGGAATCAACTTGCACAAATGGGTGGGTAGTAGTTTTCCAAATCAACTAGGGGAAGTGGTGGACAAGAGCTTATTGAAAAGTACTAGTACAAGCACTCAAGCAGATAAGGATCTCAACTTCCTTAGTCAATCCATAAGTATGGGTTTGCTTTGCACAAAAGATTATCCTAAAGAGCGACCTACTATGATGAACATTGTGGGCACACTCCAATCCATCAGAGACACTTTTTTGGATGTTGTTGGCATTCCAAAATCCCAGTCAAATTTCACTTGCTTGTTGGGTGATGCAAGTACATCTCACAACAAACCTAGTGAATTCCAAAGTTCTTCTACATTCTAGTGTGTTGTAAGAGGGTAGTGATTGTGTCACTAGCCCATATACTTATTTGAGTCTATTATCATTAGTTCCATGTAGTTTGAGTTTTATTCCCCTCTCTTTAGTGTTGCAACTTGTTTATTAAACGCATTCCCCACTCCTTCTCTATGCATGTCTATTGTTGGGCACAAGTGAGTGTAAAATAAATTTATATATGCTATGAAGAAAAAAATGTTTCTACAATTATAAAATCCCATATCCTTGTCTTAGGGAAACTTTATGCATATAAATCTTATTACATATACTTGTGTTTTTGAGGTAATATAAATATACCAAGAGTTTTGTATGTACTTTAAGAGATTAAAGAGAAAATAAATGGTTTTGTTTCCACTATTATTCATGAAGTTATCAATTCAAATAAAGAGCAAGAACATATTGACAAAGATTGTGTTTTCTATACTTTTCTGCACATTCAATGTGATCCTTCACACCAACACTTTGAAGCTAAAATTGTGTAACAAGATCAATATGTAAATAGCACAAATACCTTATTCTCAAATTCGTTAAGAATTACACTAGACACCCAATTATTATTATGAGTTGAAGATTTATACTTTGATTATATTTTAAGATTTAGAATTTATTATCTCATGATTTTAATTATTTAAGCACAAATAAGCATTTTATTAATTTTTTTTATGTATGCAAAAAGATTTTATTAAAAATACAATGTTACAAAAGACTAGAGATAGGAAGAGAATTTGGATCTTAAGTAAACCAATGTTTTGCATGTTAGACTGTGACTCCCTAGACAATCACAAAGTCCTAGAGCACATTGCTATGAGTTTTAAATCTCATCTATTCATGAAGTGTTGTAATGATCCATTGATGAGTTGTCAATGAGATCTACATCTAGATTTGGTCAATCTATATACTATAAATTGATAACATCAAATGAATACAATGTCAATCAGAATAGCCTAAGATCTTTTTCATCAATTCTTGTCTCATCTTGCTTGTGCTCAATTCTTATTAACATGGTATTAGAGCCATGGTGAAGACATTGATAAAATGAGGGCATACTTCAGTCTTAAGAAGCCTAGTAGTTCCTTCATAGTAGTAATCCATGGAAGGTGAAGTGTGAGTGGAGAATATCAATTTCATGCCTAAATCCATGGAAGGTGAGGTGTGAGTGAAGAACATCAATTTCATGCCTAAGATCGATGTGCCCTCATTGAATATCAATTCTCATTTGTGGTGCTAACATATTGAAGAATATTTAGAGTCATTGCACCCAAGCACAATTTAGAATAATCCGGGGCTAAGGAGACGGTAGGGAAAGCATGAATTTTGATCATCGTCAAGTAATCTCTTGTGGTTCGAAAGCTATTTAATTTGTGAAACAGATATGCAGTCTTTGCCCATGTAAATATGAGATCAGGAATATTCGGCTTGTGCTCGTGACTCAGATTGGTGGTGGCTCTGCATGGATACTTAGATCGACATGGATTACCTTGACAACAACACAATATCTCCCCTAAATCTGTGCACTAGCTCTCACGTATTTTTTTTAATCATTTTCGAGTTTAGATAGAACCTATCATTGCATTATTCTCCTACAATCGTTCCATATCGTTTCACTTAGATGAAAGATCTGGAAAAAAAAATTGTTCATGCCCACTATCATAAAGGATAAGGATCCGGATAGAGTGACTGGAGGGAAACATTGGATAGAGCGATCCAAAGGTCGAGGGTGTGATCTGCCCAAATTTGAGTTTCATTCAAGCTAATTTCCCATCTTGCAAGCACACTGCCAATAGTCATGCAGAATGATTTTGGTTTCATGCAAGTATCTCTGATTTTGGTTTCAGTAGTTGGTGCTTCATATGAATGTATTCTTTTGATATATAAGAAAGAATTATGTGGTTTTATCCCATTTGGGTTTCCACGTAAATTCTAGTGTACAATGCATTAGGTTATTTGATGTGATGTTGCTTATGGTTATATGTTCATGGAATGTTAAATGAAGGCATAAATT
>ML844383.1:27278-37698 GCA_009831015.1 Picea engelmannii | reverse complement strand
TCTTTCAGTTCTCATTAGTACTATGGTACAATTTAGTCAAAGACTCTCACATCTCATAGGCATTTGCCTTCCCCATCAAGTGAGGAATCAAATGGTCCTTGATGGCACCAAGAATCATCCTCTTAGCCTTGATACTCTTCTTAGTGTAAGCTGGAAGAAGAGTAACATCAGTAGGTACCACCAGAGGATGAGTTGCGGTATTTTTCACAATGTTCCACAACTCATTTTCTTGCAACAACAAGATCATCCTCTCCTTCCAAGCACCAAAAATTGTTGCCCCATCAAGTCTGTCCTCAACTCTCAAACCTGTAGCCATTGACCTTTTTCTGCTGAAAATGACAAATTCAAAATTCTGCCCTATGAAGTGACTGTTGTCCCAACTTTATGACTTGCTGAAATATCTCTTCTTCTCTTAACTCAGCTCTGATACCAAGTCAAATTTTCAGACCGCAACCCAGTTTCAGTCTCGCTGATTTTTCAGCCAATCTTTAATGCCCAAACACAGTTTTATAACAGCAAATAAAACTTAGTAGAAAAATAATTTCAGAACTAAAACATGAGGATTATGAACTTCGTTTATAACGCAGAAATAAAATATCAGCTGCATATAAAACTCAGAAAATTATAGACACGGATATTTTCAGTCTAATAGCGACCCTGGAAAAACCCACAAGGGGAAAACCAGTGAGAGAGGGATTTTTATTATTTATCGGCTTTTGAGAAATTCTTTTACAACATATTCATCTTCAGAAATTACACAAACATATTTGTCCACTTCTGGAGATTACTCCTCAATTTTTGAACCAGAAATCCATACAACAATACGGTTGTCCCAACAAAGAATGTTGTACGGATAGTCCTCGATTTGTGTGCCAAAATTCTTCTACAAATGTATGTAAATACGCAGCAGTAAAATTCTTTGAAAAACATGCCAAATACCTTGAAAAACATGCCCAAAATTTGTGACAGTACGACCCTCGAATTCTGTGCAGGATCGTACGGACTATACAGATTTTCTTTTCCCAGAAAATTGTGCCCAACACCTTCCTCAATTTTTGTTCCTGAAAAACACTGTACGAAATCCTTGGAATGCATGCCAATACTCTCAGAATAACTTGTTGATGTCTACCTGAAAAAATGTGCAAATTAAATGTTGTATGATCCCTCAAATCTGTACTATACATATTGTTCTTTCTTATTGTCTGTTGCCTTGAAATATGTGCCTAATAGTTTCCTTGGGATGCATGCTTAACTCCGAAAATGATGCCTATTCTCAAGCTCGACCTCTCTCCTTCTCTTTCTCTCCAAAAATTGAATGAACAACCTCTCAATGGTGCACCCTCCAACCGTAATCGACCTCATGCTTGGTAGGTGAGGAGTTTCACATACAACGGTTGAGATTGGATTAGATGGGTGGTTTAGATTGAGTGTCTCTTCACTCACCCCCTCACTAAAGTCATAAAGTCACCTTTTAATTTGCATCTCACAAATTAAATTACTAGGACCCACATTAGGCACTTTCTCACCCTTTAGGCACCTAGGGATGAGAAACACTTGCCTAGGTACTTTTTAATTAAAATTTTAACAAAGACCACTTAGGATTCTTTTGTGGATGCAGTCAAAGAACAATACTATCCTGTTGAAAACTATGAATACCAGTACATGAGATGGACCACACTGCGGAAAGAGAAGAGCCAAACAATGTCAGAGTTCACAAATATTTTCCATACATTGTCCACTAAGTTGGATATCAAAGACTCTAAGCATCATCTAGCTCTGAAATACCGTGGGGATATGCATAGGTACATCAAAACTGAAATGGATGTCCTAAACATATCATCATTGGGAGCTACCTATTGATGTGCTGTCAAAATCAAACATAAATTTAGGCACCATAACAAATGGGAATTCGGGTCCACAAATCTGCAACAACCAAAGCATGGTAAAGAAGACCCTAACCAACAGCCTCTAGACAACCATTTCAAGACACGCAACAAAAATGGTAGAGGGAAGACGAAGAATGACACTGGGAAGTGGTGTGAATTCCACAAAATCCCCTGGCACAACATTGATGAATGTCAGTTGAAACAGTCATTGGTAGCCAAGGTCAAAGACACAGAGCCGAACCCTGATTCAGAATCCGATACAGAAAATGTTGAAAACAAACAGATCATCGATGCATATCCCACTTCTACTATCATTACCACACCCGTAGCCATACAACATCAGGTGGCTTCACCAGGGAAAACATCTCTGTGTCAGCCAACGATGCCTCCTATCCTATGCAATCCAACACACTGAGGATGAGGTAGTGTGTGATGTTTCCCCTCTTGATGTATGTGATTTTGTTTTGGGCCAACCATATATGTGGAGAAATCATTTTGTCTATGAGTGTAGACCCAGTAGTTTCATTATTACTCTGGAAGGTGAGCTTTACAGGATACTAGAGGTAGTTCTAACTACCGCTCCACCAAAATAGTGTTGCAAGGTAGTCTCTCATACTGCGAAATTCATCCTCTTCACATTCTTCTCAAATGATGCACAGACAATCGCTACAACCACTGCAGGCTCAACACCTTCTATCCAGCAAAAACAAATTATTTCTTCACCTACAATGGTGCCTACACAATGCCTCATCAAACCCAAAGACAACAGATTGGTGTAACGTATTCAACCCTTCTAGCAAAAGGCGTGTGGAAATATTCCATAGACAAAGCAGCACAATTTCTCAAACAAAGCACGCAACTCACCAAGATCCAGAGTCAGAAAATGTTTTCCCATCTTCCCTAGGCACTCAACTCAATGAAGACCATTGTTTCCTAAGGGAGGAGGATTGATCTAGGTGGATATCGATGGCCACCCACCTATTCCAATTGGCTCATTTTGTCATTTTTTAGTACAACACGTTCTTCTGTACTTCTTTGTAATTGTGGGTTCTACACTTTTGAGGTTGTCTGAAGCCCTACACATCTTCCATGTGGATACCGTTAGCCTCCCACCTAATCCAACTGGCTTATTTTGTATATTTTCATGTCAACACATCTTCTTGTACTTCTAGGGTCATTTTAGGCCCCGTAAACAATGTTTTTTTGGCTTTCCACAGTCAAAATGTAAACAAGGCCAAAGTTTGACGACGTAATGAACAGTTATTGAAAATACCTTTCCAACGGGCTATCACGCTCCTCAAACGACTCAGATCGTTTGCAAAATTTACGACCCCGGGAAGTTAATGTACTAACTTACCCAAATGAGGCCCACATGAATTTTGGCGTTTCATGTAATGTCACTTTCCAAATAGGAGCTCCAGAAGAGGAGGCTTAATGGTCTAAACCGCCCCCATTAGACTATAGCCAGGGCCAAAGAGGGCTAAACAGGGTTACTAGAGGTCACTCCAGTCACAGGTGTTATATTCAGAAAGTGACATTGAGCTAAAAAGGGTTAAAATCGCTTTTAATTCATTATGAGCTAAACATAGAAGTCAATAGTGAATTAGGGTTTCAGCAGTGATTTACGGTTTTGGAAGTCAACAACGAATTAGGGTTTCAACATGATTTAGGATTTTGGAAAGATATAAAGGAAGGGTCATCGACCTAATTCATCATTATGCAGATTATGACTTGTCATTGAGGAGAAGAGGCACATCTTAGGAGAGATAGTTCAGTGTATTCCAGGAGGAAGACACCAGTTGGCTAATTTCGGTGTTGAAAGTCACACCCTAGTCACCGTGAAGATCATCCAGGTCTTCCATCATTCTTCGTTGATTCCGCAGTGCTCCCATATTCTGGGTATTATCTTTTTGTTTCTTATTTGTGTTCCAGCTAAGATCCTTTTGTCTTTTGATCTAGCCGAGTGTTTTTATTTTATTCAACCACAGTTGCTTATTTATATTCTGGCTAAGATACTTTGTATGTTGATCTAGTCGAGTATTGTTAGTTATTCAGCTACATTCAGCCATTTTGTAATCCATAGAGATATCATAAGACAAACTTTGCAGTCCTTTGTCACGTTTATTATTTGTATGATCATTTATATGCTGTAAACCTTTGATCCTACGCACACATTAGCAGTGTTTCCTAGACTAGCCAAGTCAAGAACATTACAAGGGTATCAAAGCTTTAGTCCTGCTAGCCTATGACTAAAGACAATGAGTGCAGCAGAAGACCCAGAGGGCCGTGAACATGTAGGTGACGAATATGCCACTTACAACAGGCATCAGGAAAGAAGGCATAGGCCTGATTTCCCCCCTTTTCCTCCTAGCTGAGAGGAAGAGGAAGAGGCACACAGAGAAGCAAAGAGAAGGGCAGAGGATGAGGTTGAGCGCGAGGATGCTAGGCGACAGATATGAGTGATCGAAGGGTAGTGGCAAGGCCCCCATAGATCCAGAGGTAGATTTCATGCAGGTTATCAATGGTATGTTAGCTAGTCAACGGACCATGTCTTAGTCCTTGGCACAGGTGGATGATAGATTGACCAGAGTGGGCACCCCAGATACACAAGTCTCGCATGCAGCATAGGGGAACTTGGGAGCAGGCAGTAGACCCCATTCACCCTCTCGCACATACACCTCTGTGAGTAGGATTCCCAGACCCTTGTTTCCCAGTTTCCAGAGGGAACCCCCGGTAGCAGCACCGCCACCAATAGCACAGAGGCCACCCACTCATGCCAACGACATTGTAGAGTATAGGAGGGAGTACGCAACATTGGGTCATCACTTCCATTAGGACATGACCTTATTCAAGTATTGTGGACTCAGACTCAGGAACTGCCCCAGAGAGTTGCAGAGGGGAGGACCATAATAGCAGCAGGGGAATAACCTCGATTTCATCTGAAAAGTTGGGAAACTCACCATCCCTTCTTTCGACGGATCGTCCAAATACACCGCCAGAGCTTGGGTATAGAATTTAGACACGTATTACAAGCTCAACCAGATGATCGAGACAGAGGCCACCAGTTTCGCGACCTTACACTTGGAGGGTGAGGCACACGAGTGGTGGTATCTGTTGAGCTCCAATCTACTCAAGTAAATTAGAGTGTAAATGATTGTCAATCCGGTGTTTGTAAAACTTAGAGGCACGTCCAAAGTATATGGATTTAGAGATAGTTTTTATCTTTAATGGTGATAAACCAAAAACCTATTCTAAGGCTGAATGTGAAAGAGATGCTAAGCTTCTATTCAGAAGTCATCTTCATAGATCCCATAACAATAATCAACACTTGTTTTTCTAAAGAATAAAAACAGTAAGCATTCAAGAGAAAGTTTTAAGACCTATCAAATGTTAGAAGAACAAAACTCTTATTCAAGAGATGCATTCATTGTCTTATTTCATTCATTCATTAACAACTATCATCAAATCAAATAAAAGTACTGAAAGCATAAATGATTCAAAAATCATTTGAAATTATCTTAATGCTTGAAGTCAAACTGCACATTGAATTCTCATTCAAGAAACCATTCACAATATGAGTAAGTCTTGAAAACATTAAGCATGTAACTGAGCTATGAAATTATTCTACCTACAGCAAGATAAAACTCATCTACAACAAGCAAGATCTGATCTAAAACATGTACTTGAAGAAGAACACAAGGAAAGAGTGTACTAGTTGGCAATGGGGGCCCTCCAATGCTTCCCTGGTACACTTTAGTTGACTTCAGCTAAGAAAGAACTCCAGTAGCATTAAAATCACCATGAGCATTCACATGAACAAAACACAGAGCTGATCTTCAAGAGTGCAAATTCTCAAGTTTTTTCATTCATATCAAGAGTGTCTTACTAGTTTAAGCTTAAGAGTATTTATACAAGAGTCTTAAAACCAAAAATGCTAAAATGTCTCCTAAATATCATAATTAGATCCACAATATCCTAGGAGGGTAGAATGCCTCCTTTAGATCCTCAATATATGGTCAAAATCCCATGAAATCCAAAACTGTCCAAGATTTAAGGCTGAAACAGGGCAATTTCTACTGAAGTGGCCCTGTTTGACCAACGTTGACAAGACATCTGGAAGGCTCAGATTTCGAATCTGATAGCTCATTCTCCATCCTTGTACATCTGGGGACATGACCCAAGTGTTAAATTTCTCCCAGGTGTCCTGCAAGTATACAAACCACAGAGCTTTTACGGGATTTGGTCAAATCCTGTAACTTCTGGTAAATTTCCAATTTTAATGCTAAAATTTAGAAAATTCAATTCTTAAGCTAAAGAATGACAAATATACCTTGCATAGGTTGTTTCATGGAAAATGTGGGATGAAATGAAGGTAAAATGGATAAATAAAGCGGCAAAAGTATGGTTTATGGAAGCACAAAAATGGACTCAATAGTATCATGGATTGGTGACATTGGGTCATAGTCGCATCACCTCCTATAGCGAGTTTACAGATAGGCTCATGGACAGGTTTGGCAGGAAGGATCCTGAGATACACTTCAGGGATCTAGCCCAGTTGAGACAAACTATCACAGCAGAAGCGTTCATCACAAAGTTTCAGCGGGTAGCCATGGCAGTGACAGATATATCAGAGCCCAGGCTGATCATACTATTCATAGAAGGACTCACAAAGCCTTTGAGAGGATGGGTGAAGGCATACATGCCTCCCACTTTGCAGTATTCCATCCTTCGCACTCGAGATCTGGCATACTCAGTGCCAAAGACTAAAAATTTCTCCAAACAATTTGTGCCCCAGAGGGATTGACACAAGAAGCCATTCTAGAGAGAATGAAAGGGCAAGGAGAAGTTGGATGATGAAACTAGGTGAGAGCTTATGAGGAAGAATCTTTTCTTCAGCTACAGAGAGCCTTGGGTCCCAGGCCACAGGTGCATGGGCAAGGGAGAGATTCATTATATTGAGGTAGTAACAGACAACGTGGACAGTGAGGAGGAGGAACAAGATAGCGGATCCACTAGTTCAGAGGAGGAGTCAGCACCAATAGAGGAGCATCCTCCTTGTAGACCACTGACACCGGCAGGATCCCATCCTCCAGTAGTCCCACAACCACTAGAACAGTCTAACAAAAGGAAACCAACAAAGGGAGGTGTCATAGCGACCCTTTCTGGTGTTCCTAGGTATGATGCCCTCCATATCAAAGGGATTATCCAGGGGTAACAGGCAATCTCCCTGATAGATGGTGGGGCCACACACAAATTCATCGACGCTTCACTAGTATCGAGACGGGCACTTCAGACAGAGGAGTTTGAGGGGTTTGATGTTGCGGTAGCAGATGGCCACACCGTGGAGTGTCTAGATAGAGTTCCAAACTTAGAGATGAAGTTAGGGAACTACACAGTGAGAGACACATTTTATGTGGTTGACCTATCAGACATAGATGTGGTGTTAGGAGTTCAATGGATGATTACCTTGGGAAAAATCACTACCAACTACCAAACCTTGGAAATGGGATTCAGAGATCAGGATGGGACACATCAGACCGAGCAACAACCCATTTGCTTCTTCAGTTGTCTTAGTTCTGAAGAAGGATGGCACCATGAGGATGTGCATTGATTATCGAGACTTGAATAAGAAAACCATCACAAACCCATACCTTATCCCATGCATTGACGAGTTGATGGATGAACTGCATGGGGCAGTTTTATTCTCAAAAATTGATCTACGCTCTAGATATCATCAGATCAACATCTGAGAGAAGGACATAGAGAAGACGACATTTCGATGTCATTTTGGACACTTCGAGTTCTTGGTTATGCCATTTGGGCTAACCAATGCACCCCTACATTCTAGTCTTGCATGAACCATATATTCAGGGATCAGTTAAGGAAATCAGTCTTGGTTTTCTTCGACGACATCTTGATCTATAGCCGGTCATGGAAAGAGCATATGACGCACCTGGATGAGGTATTGAGCATTATGGAGGCACAGTCATTATATGCCAAAGAGTTCAAGTGCGAGTTCGGTATGACAGAGATACTTTACTTAGGCCACATCATCAATGCAAAGGGGGTATAGGTGCACCAAGAGAAGGCCAGGGCTATTTTGGATTGGTCGACGCCCAAGAATGTGACATAATTGAGGAGATTCTTCGGGTTGTGCAACTATTACAGGCGGTTCATCTGAGGTTTTTCTCATCTTGGAGCACCGCTGACAGATCTTACCAAGCATGGGGCCTTCATATGGACTGAGAAATCACAGGAAGCCTTTGATCACACGAAGGAAGTCATGGGAACTTATCCAGTATTGGCACTACCAGACTTCACCCTGCCATTTGTACTAGAGTGTGACGCATCCAGTGAAGGGATCGGTGCAGTTTTGATGCAGGGAGGACACCCCATTGTATTCGAGAGCCAGAAGCTTAGTCAACCTGAGAGGTTGTACTCCATTTATGGCAAGGAAATGTTGGCAATCATGCATGCCTTGACCAAGTTCAGACAATATTTGGTGGGGAGCAAATTCGTGGTCAAGACCGGTCACAACAGTTTGAAGTATTTCCTTGATCAGAAGGACCTCAGTGAGAACCAATAGAAATGGGTGACGAAGGTACAAGAATTTGACTTTGACATAGAGTATGTCAAGGGGAAGAAGAACATTGTAGCCGATGCACTATCAAGGAGACCTGCGGCATGTTCCTTGATGGAGATTTCAGCAGATTGGAAATCCCACTTGTTAGTGGAATATTCCAAGAATAAGTTTGCATGTGAGGTGATGGATGGGAAAATACATGATGACTGGTATAGGGTCATTGACGATGTCATATTTTACAAGGATAGAGTCTACTTGGTGCCAGATTCAGGGCTTAAGAAGAAGATCCTCACTGCAATTCATGATTCATCTCTAACAGGCCATCAGGGGTTTTTCAAGACCTACAAACAGATCAGAGAGAGGTTCTCATGGAAGGGCCTCAAACAATATGTTATGAGACATGTCAGTGAGTGTGTGACTTGCCAACAGAACAAGTCATAGCATGCTCTTCCAGTAGGGCTACTTCAGCCACTCCCCATTCCAGAGAAGAAATGGGAGAGTATATCTATGGACTTCATCATCGGTCTACCCAAGGTCCAGGGTAAAGATTGTATCTATGTAGTGGTCGACAGATTGACCAATTTTTCTCACTTCTACCCCATACTGACAGAGTACAACATAGTTCAGGTAGCCAAGATTTTCTTCAGGGAGGTCTTCATACTTCATGGGTTGCGGAAGAACATCATCAGTCACAGGGACAATCGGTTCATAGGGACATTTTGGAGAGATTTGTTTCGGTTGGTGGGGACAAAGTTGACACCTAGCACCAGATATCGCCCTCAGACAGATGGGAAGATCGAGATTGTCAACAAGTCAGTTGAAGGGTATTTGAGGAACTATGTAGGAGGACAATAGAGAACGCGGGTAAAGTGGTTACATTTAGGAGAACATTGCTACAAAACCACCTTCCACATGTCCATTGGTATGACACCCTTCCAAGCATTGTATAGATATGATGCTCCCACTTTAGTAGACTTGGTCTTTGGGGAGAGTAAAGCTCCCAAGGAAAAGTATTGGATCATAGAGAGTCGAGAGATTCTCAAGTTGTTGAAAAAGAACCTGCAGATGGCGCAAAACCGACAGAATATAAGTGCGGACAGGCACAGGATAGAGCCCAGCTTTGAGGTTGGAGATTTGGTTTTCTTGAGACTCCAACCCTACAGACAGTCATCTCTGAAGAAGAGTGAGGCCGAGAAGCTCAAGCCCAGATTTTATGGTCCTTACAGGATCATGCGCTGAGTAGGCGAGGTTGCTTACGAGCTAGAGCTTCTAGAGGGGAGCAAGATTCATAATGTGTTCCATGTGTCTTGCTTAAAAAATGCAGTGGGACAATTCATTAACACATCAGAGGAGCTTCCCTCGTTGGATGAGGAGGGATAGTTGGAGTTAGTTTCGGAGGAGGTTTTGGAGTTCCAAGAGCGGAAACTAAGGAGTAGGGTCATCAGAGAGTATTTGATCAGATGGAGAGGGCTTCTAGTAGATGACGCTACTTGGGAGAGCAAGCAAGTGTTGCAGCACCCTGGACTAGTATTGCTTGAGGACAAGCAATTTCGGGAAGGGAGGACTGTAATGTCCCTTTCCAAATAAGAGCTCCAGAAGAGGAGGCTTAATGGTCTAAACCGCCTCATTAGACTATACCTAGGGCCAAAGAGGGGTAATTAGGGCTACTAGAGGTTACTCCAATCACAGGTGTTATATTTAGAAAGTGACATTGAGCTAAAAAGGGTTAAAATCACTTTTAATTCATTATGAGCTAAAAATAGAAGTCAACAGTGAATTAGGGTTTCAACAGTGATTTAGGGTTTTCTAAGTCAACAACGAATTAGGGTTTCAACATGATTTAGTGTTTTGGAAAGCTATAAAGGAAGGGTTAGCGACCTAATTCATCATTATGCATATTATGACTTGTCATTGAGGAGAAGAGGCACATCTCAGGAGAGATAGTTCAGTG
>ML844383.1:0-19062 GCA_009831015.1 Picea engelmannii | reverse complement strand
TTTTCAAATAGCAGTTTGGAATCAATTTTAAAGTTTTTTATTTTATATTATTAGTATTTTTATTAAAAAAAAAATTTATAAAATTCTTTAACCATTTTTTTTTATTAAAATTCAATAAATATATTAAAATTATAATTTTTAATTAAAAATTAAATTTAACAACCTCATAAAATCATTTACACAATACTTGTACAAAAGTCCGTTAAGCCCCAAATCCGTAGTTGATTGAAATGGCAAATCATCATAAATTGAACGGATGCTTATAAAGCAAACTAAGATGACAATCAAAGATTCGCCTCCTTTTCGGATGAGTCATTGTAAAGATTCAATTTTCTCTGAAATTCAATATCAGATCTGCTCGAGGATGTAAAATTTTTAACTAAAATATAAATTAAAAAATCTCATAAACCCGCAATTTCAGAATTTCCTTTAAAATAGTGAATTTAACCTCGCATTAACAGAAAATGTCTTCCTTACCGTCGAATTTTGAGCCTGGAACTGGAGGCCCCATCCTTCCCACTCGCAAAGTAAATGGTGCCCTACACGGCGACACTTCTACCCCGGCGGCGTCTCCGGATACCTCCATTTGGGCGTTGGCCACAGATATTTCGCCCAAACTGAGTGGAAAATTCGGTGCCAGTTAGAGTAGACATCGCCTGATTTGGCATGGAGGCTTGCGCGTTGAAACTATTCTCCAATCTTTTCCCCTATAAATATAAATAGAAGCCCACATACGTCAACCACTCCCCTGCACTTTATATCGCTGGTACTACATACATCTTCGCTAATTACGGAGATCCAGAACAGTACAGAAATGGCTGTTATGAGGCTTCTTTTGACAATCTCAGCCCTTATTTCAGTTCTAAGCCTGGAAGGTGTTTTAGGTATGTACAGCGATACAATTGATTTTATTTTATGTTGCACATCACGTTGAGAATCTTGTAATTGCCTTCATTATTGGTTTTCCGATAATCAGATCATAGTAGTGGTAATGGGATTAATAATGTTTTAGTCTATAAAATACTTACAGTTGGAATCGTGAATAATCAGGAGACATAGTATGCGAGAATCTTCCCATGGAGGTTTGCGCGTTTTCTGTGTCGTCTTCTGGAGAACGTTGCGTGCTTGAGAAATCCATGTCGAGGGATGGCAATGTGATGTATGAATGCCAGGTGAGTTTAGATCATTTTCAAATCATTCTCCATGCTGATAATGGCATCTTGTAAGCATTTTACCTGACATAAAGCGTGAATAATTGATGGTATTCAATTAAATTTGGTAAATTTATGCAGTCATCTGACGTTATTGCCGAGAAAATTACTGAATGGATAGAAACGGAAGAATGCATGAATGCATGTGGGGTAGAGAGACTGGCAGTGGGGATGTCTACAGATGCTCTAGTAGATGGTCGTTCTGCGAGGAAACTATGCTCTCCAAATTGTTACAACAAGTGTCCCAACATCCTGGAGCTCTACTTCAATCTTGCTGCAGGGGAAGGTCATTATGCTCATCAATCATATGCTATGGATATGAAACATCATATAGTTGCAGCCCGTGATTTACTTTCATATTTATATGTTGTGCAGGTATATACTTGCCCCGCCTGTGCGAGGCTCACAGAAGCGGAGATCGGCGGATGATAAGAGAGGTTATATCTCAATCGAAATCAAGCATAACGGCCGAATCATTTGCTGCTGCTCCCGCTTCCTCTCCATCTCCTATTGCCGGCTTCTAGGCCGAACGTTATTCTACATTTATACAACTCGTTTATAATAAGGTAAATTCAGCTTAGATACGTTGAGCGTTGAAATAGATTTTAAAAAATTAAGATATAAATTTTAGATTTATGGAATTTTATCATATATACAGCTATTACATTTACTCATAATCAATTTTTGACCAGAAATATTGTTCTTTGTTTGTTCCATGCAGGATTTAATTACCTTCAATAAAGCTGGGCTGCTATATTATGTTTAGTTGGCAATATAGTTATGAAGAACAACGGGCCCATTGTTCTTCGCTTTTAGTAAACAGAATCAAATCTCTACTATTGCATACCACAATGATCTGTTGAGATTCTGAATATATTATTTCAATTTTGTATAAAATGTGTGGTTAGCGTCTTGTGTGTATTTTTTATGTAATGAGTCGATTTAAGTATAGCTTTGTTTTATTTCATAAAATAAACAAACTTTATAAATCAAGTTGCTTGTAAGATTTTTCCAATTGTTAAGTTTTACGCTTAAGCTTGTATAATCTTATATCTTATTTTAAATACTTTTAAGAGAAAAATCTCATACCCCAAAGTATATTTAATATTTAATGTGCTATTCAATAGTTAGCAAATGCTTATAATACATTACAGAATCACTTCACCATGCTCTTAACATGAGTATTCAGTGGTATAAAAGTTTTTAAGAAATTTTGATAATATAACAATAACCATTAACCATTTATGGTTTTTCAATTCTACATGATGGAAATCTGCAATTATCTATACTCAATACTTGGTATAACAACAACCATCAACTATTTATGGTTTTCTGATTCTACATGGTGGAAACGTGAAATTATCTCTCAGATGGATGGACTCTCGGCTTGAAATGTTGAGCATTTTAATACTTCTTACACTCATTATATCCGAAGATCTCATAAGCACATTGCAAATCACCAACAATTAATTGACAAAGTGGTACTACTTAGCATTTATTGTATACTTTTATATTTATTCTCTACCACTACTAATCATTTATTGAGACAAATATTGTATTACACAACTCCAAGATATATGATACCCTTGTCCCAACATTCTTCCACTTCTCATATACCTTGCAAGATTCTAAGAGAGAAAACATCAAATTGTGAGTTAACTTCTATGGATCATAAAACCCATAGACTCACATCCAAAAAGAATATTTTCTTTCAAAAGATAGCGACTGACCTAAAAGAGAAAATGCACTTACTGTCCATCATTTTAATTTCCACATCATTTTAATTTCTAATGGATTACTCTACAACCGAGATAAAATAAATAATCCACACAACATTCATCATTTTCACCACCTCGGATCAAAATAAAACTACGAATAGGATTTCTCTACCAAGTTATAGTCCAAGTAATGAAAGATCTCAGTATCACTGAATTGCACTTGAAGCAAACATTATATGGGCCAATTCTATTATTATGTATAACAAACCATAACAAACTAAGATGTGCTTAGTAAAAAAAAAAAAAATCATGTTGCATATATCCTCCTTTCTTCCCAATTAAAAAATAAAAATAAAAAAATCCAATCAATACCTTGTTTGACATTCATTAGTGTCAAATCTATGATCTAGACCTCTATCCCACACATTAATTTCCATTTTACAGAAAGCAAGAAAAGGCTTAAATAAACCACTCTTATTAGATGTATGTTTGATCCAAAATCAATCCACACGCACACACAAGTAGGGTAAAAACTTTATCCATTTTAGTTTTTCAGAAAACAATGAACTTAATTCATGTTAAGTGCTAATCCACACACCCATGTCGAATTCAATATGGATCTTGGACACAGTTTAGGCATATCCCATATATCAAGCTGGCAATCTATATTCTAAAAAAATTAGATCAATGTGAAGAATATAAGCCTAGACTATCTTGGATTTACAATTTCCAAACAAAATTTGCATCGCGCAGATTCAAAGACCGTACAGTGAAATTCTTCGTCGCTGAATCCTCGAAACTTATTGTGCAATTCACAGACTAGATGATTCACTGTGCGTTGTGATAAAGATTGTACGTTGTGATAATTTAATTTAAGAACATCCATTAAATTGGCATATGTGAGTCATTTTACATGTGATTTTTGGTACTTGAGATGGAGAAGGTAGCTTTCATTGGATTGAATGGAATTTAAAGATGAAAAAAATATATATAATTTGAATTTTTTTATTTTCTTTTGTATCATCCCACTATCATTAAGCAATCTAGTCTTTATTTTATGAGTTTTTGGGTAAAAAGCACGTCATCATAATTATGAAAACCACCCCTTATATGATTAGTGGGTTATTCTAGATCATGTTAGATACTTCATGTATATATGTGAAGAAATAAGTGGTGTCTAAGGATTTTCAGATCAATTATGAAGGTAATTGAAAGTGTCTCGTTGAAGCCATTGACCATGTGTGCATACTTAAAAGTATGGATAGGTAAATTCATCATTCTTTTCAAGAAACCTCTTGCTCAAGTCTCTCGCCCTATAGTAATTTTTTTTCATTCCTGCCTCATCAACCCATTTCTTAGAGTATGATTCTAATGCCTTAATCGATGCCTCTAGTCTATTGTTTTTATAAATTTGTGGGAAATTTGTAGGATTTTTGGGCTTAGTTACATGCACAAGTTGTTGTGAACAAGAACATCTCTACCACCAATAATGTAATATCTTGATCCAACATATGTATATTATTGTTCATTTTTTTCTTTACATTTTTCTAATTCTAATTCCATTTTCATTCCTAGAAACTTAAAGCACCATTTTCCATTCCAATGGTTGGGATTGCTTGTAACAAGAAAAAGAGCACTAGAAAGAGCAAGCACATTCCTCCCATAATTGTAGTATACATGGATTAGATGATTGTGCTATTATTGAATAACCACATAAGATAGAACCAACTTGTAATCGTAATGCTGGAGTTGCAACAAATAGAAAGAAACCTCAATCTTCCATGTAATAGAAAATTTCTTGTAATGTGTTTTTCTTTTTCATTAATTTTTTAATATATGAACACAATTGAACCAAACTTTCCCAACTAATTCCATTAGGATGTCGCAATATTCAATAATTGTCCATTTAATTTCTAAAATTTTCTATTTTGTTATTTTCCAATGAAATAGTTACCTTAAATTATAAATTATATCTAACTAATTTTACATTAAATTATTATTATTATTATTATTTTTAAAACAATATTCTTGACATAACATAAAAGCACCTAATTAGCTAGTTTATTTTAAGCCTCATGTGGATTTGGATTTGATGATTAAATGACCAAGGAAAAGGAGGATCAATTTCCAAACATTAATGGAAGAGAGATATATTAAGTTGTCCATGTTTGAATATGTTGAGGATATATGTAGTTCTATTATAAATAAGTTTTATGTATTGTGATAATCTTTTTTTAGATGCATTTTAAACTCAAAATTGCATTTTGATGTTGATAAATTATATTCACAGAAAACTAATGATTAATGTCAAAATTATAGAATTCCTATGAAATTAGTTTATTGAGGTGAATGGTTTATTTGTGATTAGTTTTTCTCATAACAACTATGTTGAATAGTTATAATAAATATTTTATATTTATTTATTGTTTAAATTGACTTTGATTCTTAAATTTACAAGTACAGAAATATAATAAATATTTTATATTTATTTATTGTTTAAATTGACTTTGATCGCTAAATTTACAAGTACAGAATTTTCTGGTGATTCCAAAGACTTGTATCTTACCAAAAAAAAAATCTTAATAAATATAGTTTTGTTCAACATGTACCGAGGACAAACTATTAGTTAGTGGGTGTCACTATAATGCATCTAGCTCCAAAGTATCATAAATTTGAGCTATAGAGGTAGCTTATTTTTATTAATAGTTAAAGAATATATACTCTTCATTTAGTAAATGAATGCATACTTTTTCCCTCAAACTCCATAATCTTTTTTGCACTCTTTTTCTTTGATTTTGGTTGTAGATAAGTGATTTTCTTGACATCTTCTAAACTTTAAATCTATTATTTTTCTAAGAATCAAGAAGCGTTATAGTTAAGTTTTTTTTTTCTTTGTTTTTGGTTGTAGATAAGTTATTTTTTTGACCTCTTTTAAAATAAATTTTAGAGAAATCTATTATTTTTCTTGGAATCAAGAAGTGTTATAGTTAAGTTTTGTTTTAGGTATGAAGTACTATCGATTTTTTTAATGTGGGAATTTATCTCTTGTTACAATATTTTTTTATGATGTAATGGTGTTTTAATAGGTATTTGTTTTTCATGAGAATTTTAATCTCGTGATAACATATTTTGGCATTTTTCTTCCAACTTAATATGATATTCAAATAATTATCTTAAATATGTTCAATTGAAATTTTTTTTTTATAAACTTTATTATAGTAGAATTTGAGGTTCTAATCTTCCATTATTCTATAATAGTTCAAGTAATTCAATTTAACACAACTTCTTAGTCAAGAATTACTTGATATTATAGCATTCATATCTATTGATAAATTAATATATAAAAGTTCTCAAAATAAGCATTAATTTGCATATTGTAAAGAAACCTTAAACCTCTAGTAATCCATAGGATGCAAGAAAAATTGTGTCATATAAGCGAGACTGATACTAATACCACCTAAAATGGGGATGTTTTGAATCCTAAAAACAAAGGTTCCTACATTGAAACCTGAAGTTCAAGTTAAATTAGGCATATAATAATGTGAGATGACCATTACAATGATTGTATCTAGGTTTTTCTTTTTCATAATTTTTTATATCTGATGCAAAAATATCAAGTGGTTACTGTGGCCATTTGGGTGTCTTCATTGCACTTTAATTGATATTTCATATCTTAGATGTGTATTTCATATGCTTATTTACACACCCCAAATCAAGTTATTTTTTCTATTAATGGTTTTGGATATGTCTAGAGTTAGAGTTATAATGTATTCAATTTTTTTTTGTAGGTTGGGAAAACAATTTCTTTAAATGATGTTTCACTAAAAAGACAAGGAGGATAGATACATGGAGTAGACATAGGATGTTCAAGCTATATTTACTATTTATTTTGACAATTAAACACATTAATAAAATTATTTTACAATCTTGATAATTAAATGTGTGAATTCGAAGTTATGTTTATTTGTAGTATTGCCCTTGGCTTGTCTCTTTTGAGAAATTGGTTGTAGTAAATTGTGTCAATATACCATATGGGTTGTAAACATTTCAACAATAAGAAACATTTTTATTCTTTTTTAATGGTACTTTGTTCAAGTGTAATTTTTTTCATTAAGACAATTGGCAACAAGAAAATTCCTATGAAACAGAATAATTTATCTAAACATGAGGTTTAGAAAATGTTTATTCCTTTTTCAAAGTTTATTTGTTATGTATTTTTGAAAATAAAAAATAGAGTTTGGTTAATTTAAATTATTGTAATTTTTTAATTAAAAAAAATTGAAATATTGTTTTTTAGTTGAATCTTTTTCCAAGGAATTTATATTCTTCCAAATTATCCCTAAACTAAAATACAGCCTCGTTAATTTTTTGTTCTTCTATTGTTTGGATGGGGCATACTATACTAAGAATAGAATCCCTAGTGAACATTTGCAAAATATGTTGACCTTAATAGTGGACCAACACTCCAATCGTAATTTGTGTTATTTTCATTTTTGAATTGCTTTGAGAAACATGCCTTAAAGTACTATAGAGCACTCTATTTTTTTTCTTATTTTCAAATTTAAAGGGTACCTAACCTACCAAAATTATCGTAATGTCATCCCTTTGATGCCTCATGCTATTGGGGTGAGACGGATCATAGAGAGAATGGAATATTTGAGGGTGGCGTAGTAGTACTGGGCTCTCTAGTAAACCAATGCCCCATTAATAAAACTTTTATTTATTTATTAAATTTTTTATATTTTTTAAATGTTTGATATTTTTCTGAGGATTGTTTCCTATGTTATGAGATTTTTCAATTATTTATGTTAAAAGATTAATTTCTCTAGTGATCTCATTTAAAGAAACAAAATAATAGGATTGAAGTTTTATTGATTTTGTATTCATATATAGTGAATATATAGTGTTCTACAATAGTTTTATGGATTTTTTTAGTAATGTTGTGCATATTGATTTTTCTATCCAAATTAAGAAAATTTTGTATATTTTATAGATAATTTTTAGATTATTAAATTTTTTAGGTTTGTGCTCATTGTAAATTGCCTCAACATAACAGATATTTTGGATCTAAAAAACAAAATAATAGGCTTGAAGTTCTATTGATTTTGTATTCATATATAGTGAATATATAGTGTTCTACAATAGTTTTATGGATTTTTTTAGTAATGTTGTGCATATTCATTTTTTTATCAAATTAAAGAAAATTTTGTATATTTTATAGATAATTTTTAGATTATTAAAATTTTTAGGTTTGTGCTCATTGTAAATTGCCTCAACATAACAAATATTTTGGATCTAAAACAACAGATTGTGTAGATGTAATTAAGAGGAAGACCCTTCAATAAATACTCAAGAATTTTAACATTAAGAATAATTTCACATCTCAAGGGTGGCAGAAGCGGGCGGGGTTATATTTTCCCAAGGGGGCATATTCGAATAACCTTCTTCTAGAGTTTGGGCATAGCATACAATAACTAGGAAAAATCCTATGCTCTTTATAAAGGTCTCAATTTAGCAAAGAGAAGGCATTGAAGATATAATTATCACTGGGGACTCCGGGGTAATTCTTAACCAGTTCAGAAAGTGATCCATCTCGAATGATATGAAACTCAGAAACATCATGGCTAGAGAATTGGCGAAGGAAGAGGCATTTCAAACTCTTCAATGTTTTCATCTACTTAGACACAATAATATCGAGGTTGATTCCTTTTCCAACTTGACTACTCGGGACTCTTTGGGCACATTACGAATTGATGATCGGGTCGCTCATCAATTTATCTTGTAATGATGGTCGAGATAGATAGAAAAATAAGAGTATTGTCCCAGATGAGGGGCCCATCAACTAACGAGTAAAATAAGACTAACCATCACCTTGTAAAGTGCATATGTCTACGTTTTAGAGTGACGGGTTCTTACAAATTTTGGAGCATGTTTTGGATGGTGATGTGGACAAGTGGAAGTTTCATTCATCTAATTCATGCATCTTCGGACCCAAGCATACTCTCGCACAAGCGCTCTTCAATGGCTTCTCTTTCTTGGTTGGTTTCATGGGGGTTTATTGGGACTGTGTTAATGGATATGGTACGCCTCCGTACCCCTCCAGCATCACTATTCCCTCAATGATCCTCATCGATGGCTCGCAATGACATATTTTTTAGTCTTGTCACATGCTTGGAGATATCTCTGGTGTACGTGGAGGTAAGCAACGGTTCATTCATCACCGAGAGTGGCGACCCATCACAATATGTCAAGTTGCTAAAGAAGATATTTGACATAAGGAGAGCATTATGATTCGGGGTGGTGGAGAATTGGATGTTTCTATAACTTCAAATCCCAGAGTTGTATTTCCCATAGATGGTTTGTGGACAACGTTCTCTTCAGAAGAAATTTGGGCAGGAGACTGAACCGACATGATGGAAAAGAGGAGATTGGGTGTAGCACGATGTCGTTGAGAGATCCAAGAGGAAGAATAGGAGGGTCTGGTTAACCTGGTCAATTCACTTCAAATTAGAATGCACAATGCCTTAGTTCAATTGAAAATACAATGGAATTACTTATTGAGTAGAGGAAGGGAATTCAATAGTTACATAATGAAGTGGATATCATATGCTTGGAGGTAGTGGAGTTGTGCTCCAAACCTATCTCCCTGGCCCCGTCAACTTCTAGTCCAACGATCTCTTATGTGACTTCCTCTCCTACTCCACCGAGGTAGATTCCAAATCTCAATTCGTCACCAGAAGCCACAGAGGAAGTTCAAGATGGATCTCCATTAGACAAAGCTTAATATGTATGTTATGTTTCAGTGTTTTGATCATTGATATTTTCTATAGATGGTACATTAGGCTATATATTAGTTGTAAGTTAGTTTCACGGCTCATAGGTTAAACTATTTTAGACACTGGAAAATTCCAACCTGATTTTGAAGTTTTACACGTCTATTTTGAATCATGTAATAACTCTCCCTGTGACTAGAACACATATTTTTTGAATATAATTTCTACCAATTTTATTAAAATAATAATAATAATAATAATAATAATAATTTTACACTTAAGAAGTAGGTCATGTGTGAAAATTAGTGGACATTTGAATAATCTAGGGATAGTATGTCACAAAAGAAATATATCTTTTTGTTTCATGTTGTTTGAGTTTATTGTAGCCCAAATTTTATTTAGAAACTATTAATCATAGACTTTTTTTTGGGCCTTTTGAAATAATAAATATTGGAAGTGAATTTGTATACACTTTCCTCTATACTCTATTTTTGTTGAATATTAAGACTTTTCATTTGTTGTAATTGAATCATTATGTAAAAACCTTAGAAACAACTTCCCCAATAGTATTGGGAATTTTGAAATGATAAATATTGCAACTACTTTTATGTGGATTTTTTTTTTATTTCTTATTTTGATTGTTTTGTGTTTTATTTTTTCTATATAAAACAACTATAAAAATAAGTTTACATAAAATGTGGAGTTGATTTTACATAAAATGTGGAGTTGAGTTACTTTATTGTTTAATGATTTTATTTATATAAATGAATTGAGTTTCTTAGATAAGTAAGCACTACAATATTTAGTCTATAGTAGTGGTAATGGGATTAATAATGTTTTAATATAGTAGTGGTAATGGGATTAATAATGTTTTAATGGGATTGATATTTAGTCTATAAAGTACTAATGGGATTAATAATGTTTTAGTCTATAAAGTACTTACAGTCGGAATCATTAATAATCAGGAGGCATAGTATGCGAGAATCTTCCCATGGAGGTTTGCGCATTTTCTGTGTCGTATTCTGGAGAACGTTGTGTGCTTGAGAAATCCATGTCGAGGGATGGCAATGTGATGTATGAATGCCAGGTGAGTTTGGATCATTTTCAAGTCATTCTCCATTCTGATAATGATATCTTGTACGCATTTTACATGACATAAATCGTGAGTAATTGATGCTATTCAGTTAAATTTGTGCAGTCATCTGAAGTTATTGCAGAGAAAATTAATGAATGGATAGAAACGGAAGAATGCATGAATGCATTTGGGGTAGAGAGAATGGCAGTGGGGATGTCTACAGATGCTCTAGTAGATGATCGTTCTGCGAGGAAACTATGCTCTCCAAATTGTTACAACAAGTGTCCCAACATCCTGGAGCTCTACTTCAATCTTGCTGCAGGGGAAGGTAATTATGCTCATCAATCATATGCTCTGGATATGAGACATCATATAGTTGCAGCCCATGATTTTGTTTTATATTTATATGTTGTGCAGGTATATACTTGCCCCGCCTGTGCGAGGCTCACAGAAGCCGAGATCGGCGGATGATAAGAGAGGTTATATCTCAATCGAAATCAAGCATAACGGCCGAATCATTTGCTGCTACTCCCGCTTCCTCTCCATCTCCTATTGCCGGCTTCTAGGCAGAACGTTATTCTACATTTACGCAACTCGTTTATAATAAGGTAAATTCAGCTTAGATACGTCGAGCGTTGAAGTAGATTTAAAAAAATTAAGATATAAATTTTAGATTTATGTAATTTTATCGTTTCATATATATATATATATATATATATATATATATTCTTCCAAAGTAAACAGCTCATTCCTTTATATACAGCTATTACATTTGTTCTCAATCAATTTGTAAACAGCTCATTCCTTTATATACAGCTATTACATTTACTCTCAATCAATTTTTGACAAGAAATATTGTGCTTTATTTGTTCCATGCAGTATTTAATTACCTTCAATAAAGCTGATGGGCTGCTATATTATGTTTAGTTTGCAAGATAGTTATGAAGAACAACGGGCCCATTGTTCTTCGCTTGTAGTAAACAGAATCAAATCTCTACTATTGATCTGTTGAGATTCTGAATANCATGATTTTGTTTTATATTTATATGTTGTGCAGGTATATACTTGCCCCGCCTGTGCGAGGCTCACAGAAGCCGAGATCGGCGGATGATAAGAGAGGTTATATCTCAATCGAAATCAAGCATAACGGCCGAATCATTTGCTGCTACTCCCGCTTCCTCTCCATCTCCTATTGCCGGCTTCTAGGCAGAACGTTATTCTACATTTACGCAACTCGTTTATAATAAGGTAAATTCAGCTTAGATACGTCGAGCGTTGAAGTAGATTTAAAAAAATTAAGATATAAATTTTAGATTTATGTAATTTTATCGTTTCATATATATATATATATATATATATATATATATTCTTCCAAAGTAAACAGCTCATTCCTTTATATACAGCTATTACATTTGTTCTCAATCAATTTGTAAACAGCTCATTCCTTTATATACAGCTATTACATTTACTCTCAATCAATTTTTGACAAGAAATATTGTGCTTTATTTGTTCCATGCAGTATTTAATTACCTTCAATAAAGCTGATGGGCTGCTATATTATGTTTAGTTTGCAAGATAGTTATGAAGAACAACGGGCCCATTGTTCTTCGCTTGTAGTAAACAGAATCAAATCTCTACTATTGATCTGTTGAGATTCTGAATATATTATTTCAAATTTGTATAAAATGTGTGCTTAGGGTCTTGCGTGTATTTTGGATGTAATGAGTCGATTTAAGTATAGCTTTGTTTTATTTCATAAAATAAGCAAATTTTATAAATCAAGTTGCTTATAAGATCTTTCCCATTCTTAAGTTTTACCTTTAAATTTGTATAATCTTATATCTTCTCTTAAATAAAGAGAATATATCACATTCCAAAGCATATTTAATGTACTATTCAATAGGTAGCAAATGGGATATCACATTCCAAAGCATATTTAATGTACTATTCAATAGCTAGCAAATGGTTAATATATTACAGAATCACCATACTCTTGGTTATAATATATTACAAGCAAATGGGATATCACATTCCAAATCATATTTAATGGGATATCACATTCCAAAGCATATTTAATGTACTATTCAATAGCTAGCAAATGGTTAATATATTACAGAATCACCATACTCTTGGTTATAATATATTACAGAATCACCATACTCTTAACATGAGTATTGAGTACGTTATGGTTATAATATATTACAGAATCACCATACTCTTAACATGAGCATTGAGTAAAAATTTTGGTAACATAAAACTAAGTTAAAAACTCCCTCACAATTCATTGTACTTATATTGTACTCAATTCATTGTAACTACATTGTATCTAAGTACTTAATACTAGCATATCAATAACGGTAAATCATTTATGGTTTTTCAATTCTACATATTGGAAATTTGTGAAAAATAAAAAAATATTAAAACAAATTATCATTTATCTTACAATTGTGTAATACAATATTTATCTCAATAAATGGTTAACAGTGATAAGAAATAAATATAGACTCATGCAATGAATGCTAAGCACTAACATAAAATAAAAAAAACACTTACTATCCAAGAATGAACTACCCTATAGCTGGGATAAAATGAATAATCCATCATCTTCACCACCTCGGATCAAGATAAAACTCCGAGGAGGACATCTCTAAGAAGTTATAGTCCAAGTAATGAAAGAGCTCATTATCACTGAATTGCACTTCAAACTAACATTAAATGGCCCAGTTCTATTATTATGTATAAAGAAGCCATAGCAAACTAAGATGTCCTTAATAAATAAATAAAAAATATGACTCTAAGTTCAGAATGTTAACAATAATTCAATGTTGCATATATCATCCTTTGTTCCCAATTTTCTTAAAAAAAAAATCCAATCAATACTTTGTTTCACATTATCATTGTCACTAATCTCCACTGTACAGAAAGCAAGAAAAGGCTAAAAGAAACCATTCTTACTAGATGTGTGTTCGATCCAAAATCAATGCATGTGTGTCCGATCCAAAATCAATCCACACGCACACACAAGTAGGGTAAAAAATATCCATTTTAGTTTTTCAGAAAACAGTGAACTCAATTCAGGTTAACTGCTAATCCACAGTGAACTCAATTCAGGTTAACTGCTAATCCACACAGCCACGCCGATTTCAATATGGATGTTGGACACAGTGTAGGCATATCCCATATATCAAGCTCGCAATCTATATTCTAAAAAAATTAGATCAATGCGAAGAATACAAACCCAGATGAAACAAGCTACAGGGTTTTGAAACCACGCTGAGTTAATGACATATTTAGGTAGGACACATTTCCACCATCTAGAACACACCCAAAGAATGATTTACAACGTAGAAAAATTATATATTAAATGTTATGATGGCAGTAAAACACTAACGAGTAAAGCCATCAACTCTCTTCACTTGGATTAAAAGTATTGCATATTGAAAAGAATCTGTCTATTTTCTCATGTCTTTGGGTTTGTTTATTTAATATCCTCCTTTCTATCCATGGAAAAAAAACAACGAACCCAAAGAAAAGAAAAGGAGTGCATTGTCCCATAAGAGCATAGAATAAATGACAAGTAATAATATATATATTGAGTAGATGATGAATATTGAATAGTCACATGCATCAAAGGAAGACTTAATTCACCAGATCTGTCTATTCCCTTTCAAGTATGAAAATAATACAAAAAGAAGAATACACCGAAATATTGAAGAGTGAACGCACCAAATATTGAAAAGAATCTGCCCATTTTCTCATGCCTTTGGTTTGTTTATTTAATATCCTCCTTAATATTATACATGTGACAGTTTTATCGTTTTTGTAATAGAAGTAACTATAAAATGGTTTCACAAACTAACTACAAGCAGTTAACCACATTACAACTCTTTACACTCCATTTTAATCTCGAGGATTGCATTATTAATAATGTTTAAACTTTGACATTGAAATTGAAAAACATCTCTTCCCAAAGGTTTAGTGAAGATATTAGTTAGTTGAGCTTTAGAACCCCAAAATTTGAGAGAAATGTCNTTACACTCCATTTTAATCTCGAGGATTGCATTATTAATAATGTTTAAACTTTGACATTGAAATTGAAAAACATCTCTTCCCAAAGGTTTAGTGAAGATATTAGTTAGTTGAGCTTTAGAACCCCAAAATTTGAGAGAAATGTCACCATTTTTTACTTGTTTTTCTGATAAAAAACATTATTCTTCGACAAGGAAATGGTAAAGTTATTGTCACAAAAAATCGAAATAGGTTCTTTTGTCGTATATCCAAAATCAATCAAAAGTCTTTTAAGACAAACTGCATGGCATGTTGTTGTTGTTTCCGCTACATATTCTGCTCTGTAGAAGATATAGAAACTATGGGTTGCTTCTTAGCTATTCATGAAATCAAATTCTTTCCAAAAAGAAACGCATATCTCGAAGTACTTTTTTTGTTGTCAATATTGTTTGCATAATCACTGTAGGTATAACTTGTAAGCATACTGTATGTTGAAGTTGTGTACCACAAAACGTAAGTGGTTCTACCCATAAAGTATCTTAAGATCCTGTTACCAACTTTCAATGAGAATCCTTAAGAGATTCCATAAACCTGGAAATGAAACTTGCTACATATGCTATGTCAGGTCTTGTAGTAGTAAGATATATAACACTTTCAACAAGTTGTTTATACAATGTGGAATTTATTACTGATCCCAAATCTTCCTTTCTTAATTTAGTGCCAAGAGCAATAGGAGTGTTAGCATGCTCACATTTTTCCATCTTAAACTTTTTCAAAACGTCACTACCATATTTTTGTTGCTAATAAATACAACATGATTAGATTGTTCTACTCGGATGCCTAAGAAATACTTCATTAATCCAAGATTTGTCGTTTCAAACTCATTTTTCATGGTTGTTCTAAATTCATCTAACATCATGTTTCTTGTGCAGATCATTTCGTCAACATAAAGACATAGGATGAGAATATTACCTTGTTGATTTACCTTGATATACAAAGTAGTATCATTTTTGCTCCTACTTAAACCATCTTTGAGCAAATAATGATCAATTCTATTGTACCAAGCTCGTGGAGCTTGATTCAAACCATACAAGGATTTCTTCAATTTGTACAGTCGATGGTCTTTTGTTTTGACTTCAAATACAAGTGGTTGATGGAAATACACTTCTTCATTTAATACTCCATTCAAGAAGGTGGACTTGACATCCATTTGATAAATAGGCCACTTGTTTTGTGCTGCAATGGACAAAAAAAAATCAAATGGTATCTAATCTTGCTACAAGTGAGAAAGTTTCACCATAATCAATGCTAGGTTGTTGTGACAAACCTCTCGCAACTAAACTTGCTTTGTGTTTCTCAATATCGCCTTTTTCATTTAACTTTGTTTTATAAACCCATTTAACACCTATGACATTTTTGTCTGCAGGTAGATCAACTAAATCCCATGTATTGTTTCTTTCAATAGCTTCTATTTCAGTATTCATTGCATCTACCCATTCTTTTTTCTTTGCAGCTTCATCAAAACAAGTAGGTTAAGATGATAAAAATGCAAACTCTACTATATTACCATCTTGGTCATATACATCACTCAAACTTCTCATTCTTTGGTGTTTATGATCAAAATCAGAATCAACATGAGATGAAGAATCATTCTGAGATGAAGAATCACATTCATTTTGAACTTGCAATCTTGGAAGGCATGTTGTAGGTTCTTGATGTTCGTCTAACTCAAGAGAAGGATTGTGAGAAGTATTTTTTTCCATTTCATCCCATGATTTATCTTCCATAAATTTAACATCTCTACTTACTAGAAATTTCTTAGTAATATGATTATATACTCTGTATACTCTTGATTGTTCACTATAGCCAATCAAAAAGTACTTCTCACTTCTATCATCAAGCTTCGTTATTAGTTCTTCAGGAACATGAGCAAAAGCAACGCAACCAAAAATTTTGAAATGAGAAACATTCACCTTTGATCCACTCCATTTTTCTTCAGGTACTTTACCTTGAACACTGGAAGTTGGTGATCTGTTAAGTATGTAAAGTAAAAATGAAACTGCTTCAGCCTAGTAATATTTGGACAATTTTCTTGTTGTAAGTAAACTCTTGGCCATGTTCATGATGGTGTGATTATTTATTTTTGCCTCTCCATTTTGTTGTGGAGTATATATGGTAGTCATTTTCTTTTTGATACGATGATGTTTACAAAAATAAACAAACTCTGTGTAGTCATATTTGAATCCCCCATCTTTCTTTGAATCGAGTGAAAGTATAAGATTTGTCTTTGAGAAAGTAAACCCAAACTTTCCTACTAAAATCATCAATAAATGTCAGAAAATAAAAACTTCCACCAATCGAATGATTTTGCATGGGTCCACATAAGTTTGTGTGAACTATCTCTAAGCACTCTTTGGCTCTATAAGAGGTTTATGGAAAACTATCTCGCTGGTGTTTTGCTACTATGCAACTTTCACAAGAAGGAATTTGATTAATCGAAGGAGGTAATCCTTTCACCATAGACTGTCTTTGTAACAAACTCATACTTTTGACTCATAAATGACCATAACGATAATTCCATAACTCAGTTTCATTTGCATTAGAAATATTACATGCATATATTTTCCCAGTTCTCATTTCTAATGGAGACAATCTATTCTTTATCATACAAAATTTTGCAACAAGTCTTTTAGTTTGATTAAGAATTGTGTAAGTATTGTTATGGAAAGTAACATCATAACCATGCACCATTAATTTCCCTACACTCAACAAATTGTGTTTGATATTTGGTACATGTTAAACATCATAAATACATTTCACTTCACCATGCTTTGTTAAAACTGACACAACACCCTTTCCTGAAGAGTTGACTAAATGATCATCACCCAAACTAATTGTAGTAATAAGATATGTATCAACATTAGAAAGCAAATCATTGTGACTAGTCATATGATTGCTACATCCATTATTTAGCAACCAAACATTCTTGTCAATAATTTGATCAGATACTTCAAAAGAAAGAAACAATGTATCATATGTTTCACTTTCTATGACATTAGCTATGCTTTAATACTGTAACTTATGACATTCATGTATATGGTGACCAAAAATTTTGCAATAACGAAATTTAATTTCTAATTTGTTTGTCCATTTTTGGCTATGATCTTGTGAAGACGATCTTGATTTCTATGACTTGTCTTTTGTTTGTTCAGGTTTATCTCTTGTTTGAGAATGTCCTCTACCACATCCTGGACCACATCCATGAAAACTTATGCCTCTGCCTTTGTCCATGTAAACCTTAGTTTGAAATGCATGTTCTAAAGTACTAAGGTCCAAGTTCATCCTTGCTTCATGAGATAACAATGAACCAATAAATTTTTCTATAGAAAATTTAGTTAGATATTTCGACTCAAGAAGAGCAATAACTACCATTTCAAATTTCTTAGCTAAACTTCTAAGAAATTTTTCAGCAACTCTTTGGTCTGTGAGTTCTTTTTCACCATTAATCCTAAGTTGATTCATAATACCTGTAACTTTAGTCATAAACAGATCCATAATTTCTGATTCACTCATCTTGAGGGTTTCAGATTGAGTTCGAAGGGTTTGAAGTCTCACAGTTTTCACTTTGTCATTACCCTTATAAGCCAACTTAATAATATCCCATGCTTCTTTATCATTCTTGGCCCCAATAATTTTAGGAAATATAGAATCATCTAATGAAACTAAGATATATGATTTGGCTTTGCCTTCTTTTTTCTTAAGTTATTCTTTTTTTTTTCTTTGAGCATCAGTCCTAATTGCAACAACATTTGCATCAAGTTCCGTGAACTTTGTTTCAACACAATTCAAACATCCTTGACGTTGCAAAATGGATTTCACTTTCTCACTCCAAAAACCATAATTGGAGCCAACTAAAGAGGGTTCTTAAATTGACCAAGAACTAGACATATGTTTAATTCTAAAATATCAGCCACAATGTTTTAATAATTCATATAACTCCAAGTAACTTTTCAAATTTCAATGAAACTTTAAATAAACTCCAAATTTTACTAAATACTCTTCAACAAAATCGACAAAGTAAATTGAAATGTAATGGGTTTATTGTAAATAAAAGGGAATCCAAGCCTGTAATTCTCATCTAGTGACCCTCTTCCAATGCGATGGTGACTCTTCTCCAAACTAGCGGAAGCTCTGTGGAACTTCTTCAAACTGGCAGGAATCTCTTCTCCAAACCAGCGAAAACTTTGTGGCACTTCTTCAAATTGGTAGGTGGCTAA
>ML844382.1:26474-37718 GCA_009831015.1 Picea engelmannii | reverse complement strand
TTAAATCACTTTAATTAATTAATTAACCTTTTTACCTTTGAAAAGCTCCTTATCTCTCCTTGTGGCTTCCCTGGCCACTGAAAGTCACTTCTAGCCATCCCATCCTGTAGTGTTTCTCCTCCTGATTCCAATGAGCTATTACAATGAGAGGTTCCTCCAAGTAATGTGCCCAAAATGACCTCTTCAGTGAATTCCATTGACTTATAGCTCAAAATAGTCAAAATCATCGAAATCGTCGGAATGCAACGAAACCAAAGCCAACCTGTACAGAATGGATCATAATGATGGAATATGATCATCAATGCAATCTGGAACCCGCAATGCCTCTCAAATACCCCTGTACTCGCTATAGCATCCATCTGGCTATTTTGGTCATCATAAATCTCTGCCATGTGATGATGTCCCAAAGTGGGGACATTGCATACTTGATTCACAGTGGTTGTTGAGAGATTTCTTGAAGCTTCCTGATTGCTGTCAGGGGTAGTGGGCTGCCTAGTGGTGTTCTCCATCTGATCTAGATGTCCTTGCAGGTTCTCCATTTGACTGCATTGGTCTTCAATTTGGTTGCGTTGGGTGAACACTTCATCCTGCAATCTTTTAATGATATGTCAATGTTGTGAGGGAGTTTCCAACTTGAAATTCATCATGGAGATGATTGCTCCCTGATGAATTCTTAATCGTTGGCACCCATAACATTCCTTCTCTAAATCCTGCTGTCCTTTCCCTACAAGATAATCCATAGAGTTCGTGGCCCTTGGCACCTTGAGGAAATTATGCATGTTATCCATGCTGCTAATAGGGAGGCGACACTCGAGGAGAGTGGGGTGAGGGGGGATGCACCAAAACCCGAGAGTGAAAGGGGAATCAAAGGGCTTGGGAGTGGAAAGGGTCGAGGCTTCTCCCAGACAGAGTCGGGCTGTAAAATGCGGAGAAAAGAAGAGGCTCAGAGGGGATGACGAACTAAGTCCAAGAGTGAAATCGAGGAAGGAACAGAGGGAAAAAACCAGAATTAATCTAGGGAGAGCTCAAGAAGACAACAATAGTTGGGATTCAGGTCATGAGAGATGATTAAAAACCCCCAAATCACAAACACTGGTGAATTCATGACAAACAAACAAAGAAGGACCCAATTCACAGGATGATGAGAAGACCTGGGAAGTACTCGGCTTTCCTAGATCACTGTACTTTTTGAAAACCCAAACAAAGGTCTGAAGTTGTCATCAGCCAAATGTCTCCACGCTGTGTCGTGCCTTCTACACGCTCGACTGATATGATCCAGAGCTTTCATCTGCTTGCTACCCATGAGTTCAATTGAACGAGTGAAGATACCACCCCTCGCCATGATGGAGTGGGCATACCATCTCTCGTCAACATGATTTATCACCTGTTGTGCCTTAACTCCTGCCAGTTGCTTTCTCCACATGTTGGATCACATGCAAGTTCTATGCTTGCCACCTGAAAGTCCCAATGTGAGGTTGGATGCGACAAACATTGGGGGGGGGGGGGGGGTCCTATACACTCCTCGTCATCCACTCCTAGAGTTCCAGGTCACTTTCTTATGGCTAAGTTGGCCATTTTATCAACCTCGACGTTATTACCTCTAAGGACATGAATTGGTTTTACCTTCAAGGTCCTCGAGAAGAGGCAGATTCTATCTATGATCCTTTTTAGACTCAATTTTTTTGAATTGAAACCCAAGATCATCATTCTTATGATTGTCTTCGAATCTCCTACTACGTTCAGAGTTTGAATTTGTCGCTGCTTTGCCAATTTAATACCTTTTAGAAGGACATAATATTCAACTTTATTATTGGTTTCCTTCCCTAGATTCCAGTAGAAATTCAAGATTCTTTTTCCTCCGGGTTCGAAGAGAACCCCCCCTCCCCCCGCACCTGCCTCCCTTTTCATTGACTATTAATTTATTATTAGATGAAATTTGAAATATAGTTAAAAAATAGTTAAACCTTAAAATTGACAAGTTACGTCTATTTCCAAATTATTAAAAAAACAATTAAAAATAAAAAAGAGAGAATTACAAGATATCGTAGCCAAACAAAAAGATCAATCTTACCTTTACAAAAATATCTCTATTAAATTATGTTAGTCATCAAAATAAACAAGTCTCAAAGAAAGCATTGGAATATAACATGATGTTTTTGTATCTTTGGAAATTTTGGATATCAAATCAAAACATTGTAGATATTTACAAGGGAAAATATAATCTCACATTCTTAATGTCAATATTTTAGGCTATTTTGATTGTCTTACATTTTTGAAATCAATTGTGTAATGTACCTCTAAATTGACATAATTTTATTTCTTTTTTCTTTTTTTCTTTTTGGTACATTAATCTCCAACTTTTCGTTAATAAAATTGTAGAACATGATATTAAAGTTTACCTTGATTATAGACTGACGTTCTATCTGTTATATGAGGACAATACCATGTTAAACCAAAACATCATACTTTATATGATGGGTTGTCAAAGCTTACAATACCTTTCCACACATATTTTTCTTTTATAAATCTTAATAATACTTATACCTATATTCACTTGCATATGATGTTTATTAGGATTCGTATCCTAGTCTTCTTAAAATAGAAGGATTCTTCATGTCGCGCACAAGTTTATATTGTTGCCCTGTCGTAATAGCATATCCAACATACTATGTAAACGTTGAGAGTTACGACCTTGGTGTAACTCATATTAAGTCATGGTTAGCGGTATTAATTTGTCAAAGTCCGAGTCACTGAAACGGATTTCCCTTAAGGCTCAGTCGTGGTCATAACACTTGTAGTCATCCGACTTAAGGTTTTGAATCAGACAAATCTCACGCACAAATCCTATGCAACTAACTCGTAGATAAAGGTCGTTCCACCGATAGAGAAGAGGGAAGGTAAGCTAATTGAATGAGTTAGTTTTGTGACTGAACAATTATAAGTGGACAGACGTGATATGACTGTCATTAATCTCGTATCTTGGTTGGTAAGGGAGGGAAATGTATCTGTCATAAAAGAATTAAGGCTTTGTGCCTGTGTTTAATAGGGGGTCCTGCACGCTCTAGTCTTGATGGCTCTCCCACTTGGACTTCCCTAATCCCAACATGCCAACTCGGTCCTAGCACATGGTCCAACGTCCTTCAACATTTATGCTAGCAGTACACCCCTCACTTAGAGTTTAGGCGAGCTCTTTCCTTGTCATTGTAACTCCTCGAGGAAACAACCTCGGCTCTGTGGGTGGTTCTTTTGGTTGAGGGGAAACATGTACACTGGAGGTCGTTGTTCAGCCTTCCAGTCGACCCAGCCCATTCTCCTGGTAAGTTCTTTTCCTGTTATGCAACTTAAAACCGAAGGCATAGAGATCTGGTGTTTCAAATCGGTGAAGGCCTTTTACTTGTAGTTCTTATCACATAGGTTTCGTGTATTTCCTTTCGGTATACCAAGAATTTCAACACTCTGGCTCCTCGCTCTCAAAGCTCAGAGACTTGTTGGTTTAGCCTCCTGGTAAAATAGTTTAGGGTTTTCGGTATGCCTGAGGTTACACTACTTGACGTTCTTACCCGGTGGTTACAGGGCGAGACCAGGGTCGAATACATGCGAGTTTTTTTGTGTTAAAAGGGGTTAGGGTACCCTGTGTGTGACAACTCCTTCGCTCCCAACCTTTCCTTTGTGAAGGTTGAGTCCTTTCGTTTGGCATTCCGTTTGGTCCCTTAGCTCGTCTTTTCAATGGAGCTCGTAGCCATTACTTATTTGGTAAAGAAAAGCCAATACTACTCAAGATATTCACGTCTAATTCATGGAAAATAGTTCCTTATATATGTGTCTTTGAAAAAAATAGGGTTATGTGAGAAATTTATAAGGGTATTGCTTCCATCGACTAAAAGTCTGCACCAACAGTTTTCTTGTATTGGTGACTCTAACTGTTGCCAGGTGACCTCGTAGGGGTTCGATCCTGATATGCCCTGTACTAACTGCTTGTTCATATTACTTTCTATGGTCTTGAATTTGGGGAGGGTTTCTGAGTCCAACGTTGGGGTAAGATCTTGGTTCGAAACCTGTCTTCGTCACAACTCGATTTATACCTGTCTGTGTGTTAAGGAAGTCAATGCCGTCATTTACTATGTTTAAATCTGTTGTTTACTGTAACTATACTTTTGTTCTACTATAATTTGTTCTCGTTCAAGGTACTGGTATAATCACTAATGGTGGGCTTTGCTGATGCGAGGACCTGTCAAAGACTTGTTGCGCGCTTCTCCCACGACCCAGATAACCACTTAGGAGGCAAGCGACAAGGAAAGAAAAGGGCTCGACCACTAAAGCGGAAGTTAAGTATTCTCTGGTACATTCCATTAATAATAATTATCACTTCTGTTAGTGTTCTGTTGCTTCCTGTAAATAATTTACTAATTCTCGGAATTGATAACTCTTTCAGGTCTGTGTACACGTAAGGTCTCCGGAGCTTCCTCTTCGTCTTCGATATAAAGGTATTCGAGTTCCTTTTTCTGTTAACTACTCAGGAGACCCAACAAACAGGATTACAAATTTTGGTCTGTGGGCATTCGATAAAGGTGCCATCTGTAATCTTAAGTTTAGGTTCGACAGTCATGAGTAATGATAATTCGAAGGTTTTCCTATGGGAATTACTTTTCGGTTTAAATGAAAACTGTAATGGCTATTGTATTAATCAAAATGTTTCACTATTCAGATGTATCTCAGACTGACACTTGGTCATTAAGGCCGTCGTTTCCGTTTTTCCTTTAAATCTCTGTATTATTCGAATCTTACAGTTATAACCAGTTTTGAAAGGATTATCTATGATTTGAAGGACTGTTTTCTTAAAACAAATTTCTTTCTTTTACTCAAACATTTCGTATTACCTCGATGAGTCTATAGTATTCCTATTTTTCTTTACTGTTGAAAAATATTTTAGGGTTGAGGTTTATCCGAGTCAAGTGTTAAGATATGGCATGTGGATGCTTACTTATATATATATATATAGACTTACAAATATACATATTTGTATCTATCCTTTTGGTCGCTTTTACTGTGTAGGGTAATTCTATCTTTCAAGTAATAGTTTGCACTTTCACATTCAGGATGCTTATATCCAGGCTTGATAATACATGATGTCATTTCTAATTCGCACTGCTGTAGAGGTTTATTTGCCATTCTAATGCATACAATTTAGTTCCTGTAATAATACATAAGAATATATGTGTAGATATGTTTGCCCTTGATCCTATATTCTTTCGGATCCATAGATATATAATTAAAACTTCAAACCAAACTTTGTGTATAAATTCTTACAGCAAAAATAATGACTTACAAGGTATAAAGACTTACAGAAATACAACAACCCCGATTTGTCCTAACAATACATAAAAAAAGAACAACTCTAGTATTCAATCAGACTTTGACTCAACCATAAACGTCATTCAACATTAGATTTGTAAGGTATGCTATCAGATTCATACATCATTCATTTGGATAGATTTCGCCTAGGAGTATTAAATCCATACCGAATTTAATAGTCGCACTACAACTGTGACTGAATCATTCAACAGAAAATGGGAAATAATTCTATTCAAATTCAATAAACACATCACATCAGATATAAGATCATTCACGCAGAGAGGGATAAGAGACATATCTGAACCAGTTAGTGGGAAGGCAAAGGGAACAACCACGTTCCTCCCAATCGTAGAATAGGGCAATCAAAATCACTTGCCCTAATTCACCCCCTAGCCTGACCATGAACCCATGAGGGCGAACTTGGAAACTCTTCCTCAACAATGTCCTTCAATTCCATCCCATTCCTCTTGCCTCACACTCATTCCGTAGTGTTCATAACAACAAGGGAAAAATCATTAGTCTCTTTCTCAGCATACTTGGCAACGTCCTACCTCCTCACATATGCTATTTATCAATCCAAGTCTATTTGCCCAGGTCTTTTTCCCTCCCTTGGGGATTTTCGCAGCTTTCTAAATCCCTGATTTTCAGGGGCTGCTAGTGGCCAAATCCCTGATTTTCCACTTGTAATAATCAACCCAGAGGTGGTTCCAACATGTTCCGCACTCATGGAGTCATGGTCAACTGATTTTAACATGGCTGTTCCATTTGTCCTCCTGCAATCAATATAAAATATTCTGTTTTCATACAAGTGTCATAGTCAACTGGTTAGTTGGGTCAAATCAAATCCCTGCCCAACAGTCATAATAATTAATTACAATTATTAAATTCGAAATTCGGAATTGCCATAAGTGGCAAAAATCTTCCAAATTCGAATTTACTAAAAATGGAATAATTTCCTAATAAATTTAAATTTAAAAAATATTTTATTTTTGGGGATGTCACATCCTTTCCCCCTTCAATAAAACACTATCCTCATTGTTCGTCCCTTCCTTGGAACAGGGTTGGATGAGATTTCTGCAAATCTCCCTCCAACTCCCAAGTGGCCTCCTCAGGACTAAAGTGCTTCCATTGCACCTTTACCTGAGCGACGACTCGTTTCCGAAGTGCTATTTCTCTCTGGTCCAGAATACGCAGGGGTTCCACTTGGAACTCGCCTTCGGGTTCCACGTGCACCAAGTTCTAATCAATCATATGAGTAGGGTCATGAATATATTTTTTTAACAAAGAAACATGAAATACATTATGAATTCTTAGATTAGCGGGAAGTGCAAGTTGGTATGCTACGGGTCCAATTCGAGCTAGTATCTCGAAGGGCCCACAAAACCTGGGTGCTAGCTTACCACAGTTCCCTAATTTCAATGAGCTCTTTCGTACTTTGACCTTCAAATAAACGTGGTCCCCCACTTGAAATTCCAAGTGTCTTCTTTGCTGATCTGCATAGCTTTTCTGTCTGTCCTGTGCTTCTTTCAAGTTCTGTTGTACCTTCCTTACCATGTTATCCATTTCTTGGAGCATATTTGGTCTAACCATGAGTCTGTCTGCCGGGTTATCCCAACTAATTGGAGTTGTACACTTTCTACCATACAGTACTTTGAAAGGGCTTAGCTTTGCCGACGTTTGGTACCCATTGTTATATGCAAATTCTACCAAGTGTAAATAGTCTTCCCATTTGTTTGGTTTTGTTCTTACGTACATGCAAAGCATATCCTCCACGATTTGGTTTGTCCTTTCGGTTTGTCCATCCGTTTGTGGATGATCACTCGTACTGAAATTCAGATTAGTATTTAGCCCTGCAAACAATTCCTTCCAAAAAGCGGATGTGAATTTTACGTCTCTATCTGAAATCACCATTTTAGGAATACCATGTAGTCTAAAAATTTCTTTCATGAATATTTCAGCAATGTTTATAGCTTTAAAAGTAGACTTTACAGGAATAAAGTGTGCAGACTTACTGAGTTTATTGATTACAACCATGATAGAATCATTCAGTTTTTGAGTTTTAGGCAAACCTGTTATAAAGTCCAACGATATGGTCTCCCATTTCCATTCTGGTATTGGTAATGGCTGTAATAGGCTGGTTGGATGATGGTGTTCGGCCTTAAACTGCTGACAATCCTGGAACCTAGCCAAGTACTCTACTATTTCGCCTTTCATATTAGGCCAGTAAAATAGTTTTCTAAGTGCCGTTATTGTTTTCTGGTAACCTGGGTGGCCATAATACAGTTTCTTATGCACTTCGTCCAAAACTGTTAATTTTAACTCTGCTGAATCTGGTACGTAAAGTCTGCTTTTAAATCGTAATAGTCCCTTCTTGTCGATACTTAGATCTGGCTTATCTGAGTTTGTGGTACTATTTTGTAATTCTTCCATCATCTTAGTGTAATTTACATCGTTAATACCTGCCGTCCTTATCCTTTGTTCCAGATCACTTTCTGTGTAGTGTCCCGAAGGCCGAGCGCCAATGTAAACTATGATCTGAAAGAGATTGTAAATATGTGTTATAGGCTGGTGAGCCAAGTTTTGTATAAGCCAGTAGGCTTATGTGTTTGATTAGGCCAGAGAGCCTAAGGGTTGAAGGCCAAGGGCCTGGATTTTGTATCTATATGTATGCAGCACATCAATAAAATATAAACACCCGCCAGGTGCAGACCGACCACGATGAATGAGTGATGGGGGACTGAGCGTCCATAGAGTGGGCAAGGGATTAAGGGCTGAAAGGTGGGAAAGGGGGCTGAGTGATGAGCCTAGAGGCTGAGCCTAGGAGCTTAAACCTGGAAATAATATTTTAATATTGTTTCAAAAAGATATGTGCATCATATGTTTTATCCTAAGTCCTTTTGATAGGACACGTGATTTCCCAAGTAGTGGGAGGAATGCGTGCAATGCAAGCCGATGGAACGCATGAAGTTCCAAGGGTGACAAATGTCAGCCCTGGTGCATGCAGATAAAATGACCAAGATGAGCCGTGAGGGGGGATTCCTCCTCCAGTCGACCTGACTGCCCTGAGCCAGAGCTGGAGGAGCCAGTTTGCAAGAGACCCTCGTGTAATTCTGATGCAGAAAAGAAAGCCTGTTTTTGTCCTGAGGAATCCGTGTACACCCCTGTTCAGAACTGTGGAGTCTGTATCTGTCTCTGAGAAAACCCGTGTGCGCATTCCCTGAATGGGATGCCTGTGCTGAATTTGAGTGAAAGTATCTTTGTTATTCGAGGAATTTGTGCTAGCCTGTGCGTGGAGTCCCCATTCCGAAATCAGGACTGTGAAATCATCCTGTGACTGCTGAACCGGTTTGGGAAGCCTTTGTCTGTTTTCCCCGTGGGTTGTTGTGGCCATGCAGTACTGGACTGCGTGAGGCTTGTTGGCCTGTGAGCGACTCCTCCGGGTGAGAGAGTGCGCAGAGGAAGGAGAGAGCTCCTGGAAGGAACCCTGTAGCTGCTACAGAACCCGGAGACTTCCGGTCTGGTCTGTTCCTGTAACCCAAGGTAAGGGAGACTGACAGCCGAGGGACTGTCCAGGTGACAGAGAAGGTGCACTCTCCTGGGGTGGAACAGGCATGTGGGGAATGAGGGTCTGTGGGCAGTGAGCGTGGGAGATTCCTGGGAGAGAATTCCTTCCTGGTGGTGGTGAGTGATTGTTTTCCCTGTAACCTCAGCCCGAGTCTGGATTCCTTGCCTTGGGGTGGAGCTCAGTCCCAGCTCGGGGGTGACCCACTGTTGAGTTGAGGAACAGTGTGGTCTACGGTTGGGAGGTTTGTGGAAGGCCTGCACTTGGTTGGTGGATTTCACCACTGTTACAAGATAAGTGTTTAATTATATGTTCTCATCACATTTCCACATGACTGTGCTGTATATATATTATCATGTTTTTCGCTGTGTAAATGAATTACTGTTGAATGCTATGGCTTGTTTAATTGTAGCAGTAATTTATATATTTTACTCTGAGATTTAAGTGTGTTTAATTGTTTAAATGCATGTGCTTATAATGTCTGTACGAATTATGTAAAAATTCCATGTGTAGAATGGTAACTGAGAGGTAATAAAACCCCGGTAGTGAAAAGGGTACACTACAAATTGGTATCAGAGCGAAGGTTTCGACACTGAGCCTAGATGGGCCAGTGGAGTGGTCTTTGGACCAGGAATGCGAAGGGAAATTGGCTCTAGAATGGCCAATTTCAGACCCTGGGTTGCTCCGAAGCATCAAAGAGATACTTGACGAGTTTAAACTCGGGAGGATCGTGAGTCGTAAGATCACTGTGGGATTACCCGTCAACCGTTCGAGTTGACAGAAGTTGCACGCGGTTTAAGTCCTCATGGGTAGAGGAGAAGTCCCAGAGAGGCGTCAGAATATTGGAGTCATTGGAGTTTTAGAAGTCAAGAGAACCGAGACCTTGTGAGTCTCGAAACACCGAAGAAACCATAGCCGTGAATCTCGGGTGGACATGCGTCGGAAGATCCGAGGAGTGTCGGAAATCGGCGTATCAGAGTTCCTAAGTACAAGAAACTCGGGACATCACAATTCGCAAAAACCTGGAGAAATCGGGACCGTTCGTCAGATAGGGGACACGTGGCAACTGTCAATGCCATCGGGGAAAGTATCGATAGAAGAATCATCCATCGAAAATCGTGATTCGGGAAATCGGGAATCGTGGGGACAAGGAGTTCATGCATTATGAAACGCCGAACCCCGAAACCCCGATGAGAGGTGTGACTGCGGTCGTGGAGTAGAGGTCACATGGACCTCGGCATAGCCGGGGGGGGGGTTAGGACGAGAAAGGCGGGACTCGATGACGTCGTGGAAAGAGACGTGGATCCTCATGAACTTGCCACGTGCCACCGGGGTAGTGGGCAACAACGGTGCTGTGGGCCCGGAGGGTAAAGTAAATCAGGGTTTCAGAAATCGACAATTGAAATGGCAAGAGGTTCATGCATTATGAAACCCCGAACCCCGAAACCCCGATAAGGGTATAAGGCTGCGATCTTATAAGACTGCGGTCACATGGACCTTGTCTTAACCGCGAAGGGCTAAAGCAAAAAGGGTGCATCGACAAATCGGAGATCGGGAGTTCGTGAGAGTAGGAACTCACGTCGTTGGGAATCCCGAAACCCCGATACCCGAAGCTTCAGTCGGGAAGACGTACCCCGTAGACACTTAAAGAGCACCATGTGCTAGAGAGTGGGAAGGCAAGGCAAGAGGGGGTGGGACCCCAATGACATCACCAAAAGGTGACGTGGACCTTCCGGAACGCGCTATGTTCCATCACAGTATGGGCGACAGCGGTGCTGAGGGGGTCAGAGTTAATTAAAAACCGAAATTTTGGATTTCGGGGAATTGTAGTAAAAGGGAGTAGGAGGTCACTATTGCATAGTGAACTTCCGGGTACCGAAAACCCGAGGTTCCGAAACCCGAAGTACGGAGAAACTGAAGTTTCGAAGACAAGAAATTGCAGAGCCGATTGAGAGCTCGGAAAACTTATTTTAAAATCGAAATGTCTTTTATTATACTCGAACTGGCTTATAATATTGTGGTCGTTCGTGAAGGTTTAATGGCCTGACAATTTTGAATTGAATTGCACAATGCATGTGCAGAGTTCAACGAAGGCTAGAACTCCAGTTAAGCAACGCCGAGTATGGAGTGGGGAAAAGTGCAGTTTACCCCTGAAATAGAAGATGAACAGGAAGGAAAGGATGTTAACCTGGGAGTCGAAGGATCGAACTCTAATGGGCATGGAAAGGAGATGGATAAGGAAGGACATATAATGAAAATCCTTGAAGGATTGCAAAGAGAGGCCAAGGAGCGTCGAGCTGATAGCCGAAAGCTCATGAAAGTCAAGGATC
>ML844382.1:0-21833 GCA_009831015.1 Picea engelmannii | reverse complement strand
GTAGCAAGATTTTGTGGGCCATTCGAGATCCTGGAAAGGATTGGGCCAGTTGCATACATGCTTGCATTACCTGCATCTATGACTGTACATAATGTGTTTCATGTTTCACTGCTTAAGAAATATGTACCTGATACTAATCATGTGATCGATTGGACTGTGATCCAGGTGGAACCAGAAGGTGTCCTGCAAGTACATCCTGTACGCATATTGGACAGGAAAAGCAAACAGCTCCGGAATCAAGCTATAGAGCTTGTAAAGGTCCAGTGGACCTGGTACGGTCCTGAGGACACGACGTGGGAGCATGCAGATGTTATGCGGGCAAAGTACCCGCATCTTTTTGAAAATTTTGAAAAGCTTGCAGATGCTATGTAAAGTTTCACTAAGGACAGTGCAAAAATAAGGGGAGGGGATTGTAGTGTCCCCAAGGCCGAGCCCTGATGTAAACTATGATCTGAAAGAGATTGTAAATATGTGTTATAGGCTGGTGAGCCAAGTTTTGTATAAGCCAGTAGGCTTATGTGTTTGATTAGGCCAGAGAGCCTAAGGGTTGAAGGCCAAGGGCCTGGATTTTGTATCTATATGTATGCAGCACATCAATAGAATATAAACACCTGCCAGGTGCAGACCGACCACAATGAATGAGTGATGGGGGATTGACCGTCCACAGAGTGGGCAAGGGATTAAGGGCTGAAAGGTGGGAAAAGGGGCTGAGTGATGAGCCTAGAGGCTGAGCCTAGGGGCTTAAACCTGGAAATAATATTTTAATATTGTTTCAAAAAGATATGTGCATCATATGTTTTATCCTAAGTCCTTTTGATAGGACACGTGATTTCCCAAGTAGTGGGAGGAACACGTGCAATGCAAGCCGATGGAACACATACAATTCCAAGGGTGACAAATGTCAGCCCTAGTGCATGCAGATAAAACGGCCAAGATGAGCCGTGAGGGGGGATTCCTCCTCCATTCGACCCGACTACCCTGAGCCAGAGCCGGAGGAGCCAGTCTGCAAGAGACCCTCATGTAATTCTGATGCAAAAAAGAAAGCCTGTTTTTGTCCTGAGGAATCCGTGTACACCCCTGTTCAAAACTGTGGAGTCTGTATCTGTCACTGAGAAAACCCGTGTGCACATTCCCTGAACGGGATGCCTGTGCTGAATTTGAGTGAAAGTATCTTTGTTATTCGGGGAAGTTGTGCTAGCCTGTGCGTGGAGTCCCCATTCCGAAATCAGGACCGTGAGATCATCCTGTGACTGCTGAACCGGTTTGGGAAGCCTTTGTCTGTTTTCCCCGTGGGTTGTTGTGGCCACGCAGTACTGGACTGCGTGAGGCTTGTTGGCCTGTGAGTGACTCCTCCGGGTGAGAGAGTGTGCAGAGGAAGGAGAGAGCTCCTGGAAGGAACCTTGTAGCTGCTACAGAACCCAGAGACTTCCGGTCCGGTCTGTTCCTGTAACCCAAGGTAAGGGAGACTGGCAACCGAGGGACTGTCCAGGTGACAGAGAAGGTGCACTCTCCTGGGGTGGAACAGGCATGTGGGGAATGAGGGTCTGTGGGAAGTGAGCGTGGGAGATTCCTGGGAGAGAATTCCTTCCTGGTGGTGGTGAGTGATTGTTTTCCCTGTAACCTCAGCCTGAGTCTGGATTCCTTGCCCTGCGGTGGAGCTCAGTCCCAGCTCGGGGGTGACCCACTGTTGAGTTGAGGAACAGTGTGGTCTACGACTGGGAGGTTCGTGGAAGGCCTGCACTTGGTTGGTGGATTTCACCACTGTTACAAGATAAGTGTTTAATTATATGTTCTCATCACATTTCCACATGACTGTGCTGTATATATATTATCATGTTTTCCGCTGTGTAAATGAATTACTGTTGAATGCTATGGCTTGTTTAATTGTAGCAGTAATTTATATATTTTACTCTGAGATTTAAGTGTGTTTAATTGTTTAAATGCATGTGCTTATAACGTCTGTACGAATTATGTAAAAATTCCATGTGTAGAATGGTAACTGAGAGGTAATAAAACCCCGGTAGTGAAAAGGGTACACTACATTCTGCCCTGCTGATGTTTATCTCAAATAACCCATGGACTTGTCTGCTTAAAGTGCCTGCTACTTTATTTTCCTTACCCTTGATATCTCTGACCTCGAAGTTGAATTCGCTCAAGAAGGCTAGCCATCTTTCTTGCCTTGCATTTAGATCTGGTTGGCTAAACAAATATTTCACACCGCTATTATTCATCAATAGTAGAAACTTTCTTCACATTATGTAGTGTCGCCACATTTTTAAGGTGTGTATTACCACTGCCAATTCTAAGTCGTGAGTGACATAATTTCGCTCATGTTCTTTTAATTTCCGGGACTCATAACAAATAATGTGTCCTTCCTGAGTTAGGACACCACCTAGTCCCTCTTTACTTGCATCAACACAAACTGTGAAGTCTTTATCTGGGTCTGCTACCTTCAAAATGGGCGCCGATGTCAATAATTCCTTCAGCTTGTTAAAACTGTCTTGACACTTTTGCGACCAGTTAAACTTGGTCCCTTTATTTTGTAATGATGTGATAGGGTAGGCTATCTTGGAAAACCCTTCTATAAATCTGTGACAATATCCGATGATTCCCATGAATGACCGGATATCTGCCACATCCTTAGGTTCTAGCCATTCCATAATGGATTTTATCTTTTCCGAGTCTACAACAATACCTTCTGCGGAAATGACATGTCCTAAATATTGTATTTCCTTTTGATAAAAGTCACACTTGTCGAATTTTGCATATAGTTTGTTTTTCCTCAACGTTTGCAGAACTATTCTTAAGTGTTCATCATGTTCCTCCTCCATTTTAGAATAGACCAGAATATCGTCGATAAATACTACTATGAACTTGTCTAAGTACTGACTGAAAATGCTGTTCATCAGGCACATAAATGTGGTTGGTGCTTTAGTGAGTCCAAAAGGTATGACTACAAACTCGTAGTGTCCATATCTTGTTCGAAAATATGTTTTTTTATGTCCTCGTCCTTTATCCTAACTTGATGATAACCGGATCGTAAATCCAACTTTGAAAAGATCTTGGCCCCACCAACTTGATCGAACAGATCATTTATCCTTGGTAAGGGGTATTTGTTCTTAGTAGTCATTTTGTTCAGTTGTCTATAATCGATACAAAGTCTTAGAGTACCATCTTTCTTTTTCACAAAGAGGATTGGTGCCCCCCATGGTGAGACACTCGGTCTAATATACTCCTTGTCCAACAATTCCTGTAATTGTAATTTTAATTCTGTCAGTTCTGGTAGACTCATCCGGTAAGGTGCTTTTGAGATAGGGGCTGAACTGGGTAGTAGGTCTATGGAGAAGTCTATTTCCCTTCGAGGGGGTAGTTCATGTATCTCATCCAAAAACATGTCCCTAAAATCACGTAGGACAACAAAGTCTTCTAACTTTGGCTTATCTCCCTTTTCTAACAGATTCGTTACTTGGGTGGCATAAACTTGACATCCTTTCCTCATACATTTCTTGAGTTGCATCGCTGAAACTTGCCTGAATGATACAGGTTTTAGTATACCTTGGGCTGTTCTAGTAGTGTCGAAGTCGTCTTTATATTTGAGTAACTTTGTATAACAATCTAGCACTTCTTTGTGATGTTCCAACCAATCCATCCCGATAATCATATTGTAAGTTCCTAGTGGTAGGATGTTCAGATTTGTTCTTATATTTTGACCATCTAAGCTGAACTCCAAATCAGAAATAAATTCGACTACTTTCCTTTTAGTTCCTGTTGCTAGTTGTACAAGCCATGACTTTGCGTGATTCAATTTCTTAAGTTTGTTTGACTCTACTACCTCAGGAGTAATATAACTTAACGTAGCTCTAGGGTCAATTAAGACATAAATTCGAGAGTTATTGATTTTACCTTCGATCTCTACCACATAGGACTGGTGGTCAGCTTGCTGACCATCTATGGCTGCATTTATCCGATGCAGGCTTCTGCCCATGTCTCCCACCGTCGAGGCTTCTTGTAAATTATGAACTACAGTTCTATTTGCTGAACTTAAACGTGGACAGTTCCTCCTTAGATGAGGTTCTCCACATTCCCAACACTTTAGTGGCTCGTGGGAGTTGTCCCCAAACTTTTTTGTTCCCAAATTTACCGGTTTACTGCCGCCTTGCGTATTTGGATGATTGGAGTGAAAATCCTTTCTTGGAAATATTTTTGCTGCATTCTGAAACGAAGCTGGATGGTATCCCTTCTTCCGCTGGTTCATTCGATCTTGTTTCTTATCCTTCCAGGCTTTGGGAAACTCCACTCGCTGTTTGTATTGGTTATAACACATTCGTTCTTTTCTGAATACTTCACTCAATGATTTGGGGTTGTCGAACTCAATTTTGTCTTTGTAGGACTGCGGTAAATAGCTTAAGAACCGCTGGATTTTTACCTTATCCTCCTAGATGTATGGTACGAATCTTAGCAACTCCATAAATTTATTTATAAGGTCCTCCATCGACATTTGTCCAAGTCGTAGCTCGTAGAATTATTTCGTTTTCCTTTCATAATAGCTTTTAGAAATGTATTGTTTTTTGAAATACTTCGTAAAGTCACACCATTCCAACTGTTTCTCCTTCAGGCCCTTGGCCAATTTTAGGTCTTGCCACCAAATGATGGCCTTCCCTTTCAGATTGTAGATGGCCATTCTGACCTTCATATTGCTGGAATAGTTGTATATCTGAAAGTGTTTTTTGATGTCCAACAACCATGCCTCAGCTTCTTCTCCTGTCCTGGATTCTCCATCAAAGGTGGCTGGTTTAATTTTTTTAAATTCTCATTCAAGGTGGTCCACTTGTTTTCTTTTTTTGTCTGTTTTAGTTTTGTCTTCAGCTGAAGGTGTTCCTTCGGACAAATTGTCTCCTTTTTCTGTTTCCGGCCCAGAGTTCTTGGAGGCCCTTTTGCTGACCTCTTCATCGTGGTTATCGTCCTTTGGGATTTTCTTGGTCACTATGATGCGCAGTAGGACTTCATCTATCTCTTGCTGTTCTTGCTGTGCCTTCTTCAATTTCTCATTGTTCGCTTTGAAAACCTGCAGCTCAACAATAAGATTCCTCATTATTTCCAGTACTTCCATAGGAGAGATTCCGTCACTATTCTGCCTTGGGTCTCCATGAGGTTCCTATTTTGGATTTCCTTCCATCCCGATTTCTGCATCATTTTGAGCTACCATGATTAACACGAAACATAAAAGTATTCTGTTTGTAACAAATAAGTTTTTATTAGTTTTGCATAAGTAAAATATACATGTCAAAGCGTTAATGTGGCCCTATTCAAGGCCCAATGTTGTAAAACCTGGCTCTGATACCATATGTAATGTACCTCTAAATTGACATAATTTTTTATTTTTTGGTACATTAATCTCCAACTTTTCATTAATAAAATTGTAGAACAGGATATTAAAGTTTACCTTGATTATAGACTAAGGTTCTATCTGTTATATGAGGACAATACCATGTTAAAACAAAACATCATACTTTATATGATGGGTTGTCAAAGCTTACAATACCTTTCCACACATATTTTTCTTTTATAAATCTTAATAATACTTATACCTATATTCACCTGCATACAATGTTTATTAGGATTCGAATCCTAGTCTTCTTAAAACAAAAGGATTCTTCATGTCGCACACAAGTTTATATCGTTGCCCTATCGTAATAGCATATCCAACATACTATGTAAACATTGAGAGTTACAACCTTGGTGTAACTCATATTAAGTCATGGTTAGCGGTATTAATTTGTCAAAGTCCGAGTCGCTGAAACAGATTTCCCTTAAGGCTCAGTCGTGGTCATAACACTTGTAGTCATCCGACTTAAGGTTTTGAATCAGACAAATCTCACGCACAAATCCTATGCAACTAACTCATAGCTAAAGGTCGTTCCACCGATAGAGAAGAGGGAAGGTAAGATAATTGAATGAGTTAGTTTTGTGACAGAACAATTATAACTGGACAGACACGATATGACTGTCATTAATCTCGTATCTTGGTTGGTAAGGGAGGGAAATGTATCTGTCAGAAAATAATTAAGGCTCTGTGCCTGTGTTTAATAGGGGGTCCTGCACGCTCCAGTATTGATGGCTCTCCCACCTGGCCTTCCCTAATCCAAACATGCCAAATCGGTCCTAGCACATGGTCCAACGTCCTTCAACATTTACTCTAGCAGTACACCCCTCACTTAGAGTCTAGGCAAGCTCTTTCCTCGTCATTTTGACTCCTCTAGGAAACAACCTCGACTCTGTGGGTGGTTCTTTTGGTTGAGGGGAAACATGTACACTGGAGATCGTTGTTCAGCCTTCCAGTCGACCTGGCCCATTCTCCTGGTAAGTTATTTTCCTGTTATGCAACTTAAAACCGGAGGCGTAGAGATCTGGTGTTTCAAATCGGTGAAGGCCTTTTACTTGCAGTTCTTATCACATAGGTTTTGTGTATTTCCTTTCGGTATACTAAGAATTTCGGCACTCTGGCTCCTCGCTCTCAAAGCTCATATACTTGTCGATTTATCCTCCTGGTAAAATAGTTTAGGGTTTTCGCTAAGCCCGAGGTTACACTACTTCATGTTCTTACTCGGTGGTTACAGGGTGAGATCAGGGTCGAATACATGCGAGTTTTTTGTGTGTTAAAAGGGGTTAGGGTACCCTGTGTGTGACAACTCCTTCGCTCCCAACCTTTCCTTTGCGAAGGTTGAGTCCTTCCGTTCGACATTCCGTTCGGTCCCTTAGCTCGTCTTTTCAATGGAGCCCGTAGCCATTACTTATTTGGTAAAGAAAAGCCAATACTACTCAAGATAATCACGTCTAATTCCTAGAAAAAAATTCCTTATATATGTGTCTTTGAAAAAAATAGGGTTCTGTGAGAAATTTATAAGGGTATTGCTTCCATCGACTAAAAGTCTGCACCAACAGTTTTCTTGTATTGGTGACACTAACTGTTGCCAGGTGACCTTGTAAGGGTTCGATCCTGATATGCCCTGTACTAACTGCTTGTTCATATTACTTTCTATGGTCTTGAATTTGGGGAGGGTTTCTGAGTCCAACGTTGGGGTAGGATCTTGGTTCGAAACCTGTCTTCGTCACAACTCGATTTATACCTGTCTGTGTGTTAAGGAAGTCAATGCCGTCATTTACTATGTTTAAATCTGTTGTTTACTGTAACTGTACTTTTGTTCTATTATAATTTGTTCTCGTTCAAGGTACTGGTATAATCACTAATGGTGGTCTTTGCTGATGCGAGGACCCGTCAGAGACTTGTTGCGCACTTCTCCCATGACCCGGATAACCACTCAGGAGGCAAGAGACAAGGGAAGAAAAGGGAGCGACCACCAAAGAGGAAGTTAAGTATTCTCTGGTACATTCCATTAATAATAATTATCACTTCTGTTGGTGTTCTGTTGCTTCCTGTAAATAATTTACTGATTCTCAGAATTGATAACTCTTTCAGGCCTGTGTACACGCAAGGTCTCCGGAGCTTCCTCTTCGTCTTTGATATAAAGGTATTCAATTTCCTTTTTTTGTTAACTACTCAGGAGACCCAACAAACAGGATTACAAATTTTGGTCTATGGGCGTTCGATAAAGGCACCATCTGTAATCTTAAGTTTAGGTTCGACAGTCATGAGTAATGATAATTCGAAGGTTTTCCTATGGGAATTACTTTCCGGTTTAAATGAACTGTAATGGCTATTGTATTAATCAAAACGTTTCACTGTTCGGATGTATCTCAGACTGACACTTGGTCATTAAGGCCGTCGTTTCCTTTTTTTCCTTTAAATCTCTGTATTATTCGAATCTTATAGTTATAACCAGTTTTGGAAGGATTATCTATGATTTGAAGGATTATTTTCTTAAAACGAATTTATTTCTTTTACTCAGACATTCCATATTACCTTGATGAGTCTATAGTATTCCTATTTTTCTTTACTGTTGAAAAATATTTTAGGGTCAAGGTTTATTCGAGTCAAGTGTTAAGATATGGCCTGTGGATGCTTACTTATTTATATATATATGAAATGTACAGACTTACAAATATACATATTCGTATCTATCCTTTTGGTCACTTTTACTGTGTAGGGTAATTCTATCTTGCTAGTAATAGTTTGCACTTTCACATTCAGGATGCTTATATCGAAGCTTCATAATACATGATGTCATTTCTAATTCGCGCTGCTGTAGAGGTTTATTTGCCATTCTAATGCATACAATTTAGTTCCTGTAATAATACATAAGAATATATGTGTAAACATGTTTTCCCTTGATCCTATTTACTTTCAGATCCATAGATATATAATTAAAAATTCAAACTGAACTCTGTGTATAAATTCTTACAACAAAAATAATGACTTACAAGGTATAAAGACTTACAGAAATACAACAACCTTGATTTGTCCTAACAATACATAAAAAAAAAGAACAACTCTAGTATTCAATCAGACTTTGACTCAACCATAAACGTCGTTCAACATTAGATTTGTAAGGTATGCTATTAGATTCATACATCATTCATTTGCATAGATTTCGCCCGAGAGTATTAGATCCATACTGAATTTAATAGTCGCAATACAACTGTGACTGAATCATTCAACAGAAAATGGGAAATAATTCGATTCAAATTCAATAAATACATCACATCAGATATAAGATCATTCACGCAGAGAGGGATAAGAGACATATATGAACCAGTTAGTGGGAAGGCAAAGGGAACAACCACGTTCCTCCCAACCGTAGAATAGGGCAATCAAAATCACTTGCCGCAATTCACTCCCTAGCCTAACCATGAACCCATGAGGGCGAAATTGGAAACTCTTCCTCAACAATGTCCTTCAATTCCATCCCATTCCTCTTGCCTCACACTCATTCCGTAGTGTTCATAACAACAAGGGAAAAATCATTAGTCTCTTTCTCCCAACATACTTGGCAGCGTCCTGCCTCCTCACATATGCTATTTATCAATCCAAGTCTATTCGCCCAGGTCTTTTTCCCTCCCTTGGGGATTTTCACAGCTTTCTAAATCCCTGATTTTCAGGGGCTGCTAGTGGCCAAATCCCTGATTTGCCACTTGTAATAGTCAGCCCAGAGGTGGTTCCAACATGTTCCCTACTCATGGAGTCATGGTCAACTGATTTTAACATTGCTGTTCCATTTGTCCTCCTGCAATCTATATAAAATATTCTGTTTTCATACAAGTGTCATAGTCAACTAGTTAGTTGGGTCAAATCAAATCCCTACCCAACAGTCATAATAATTAATTACAATTATTAAATTTGAAATTTGGAATTGCCATAAATGGCAAAAATCTTCCAAATTCGAATTTACTAAAAACAAAATAATTTCCCAATAAATTTAAATTTTAAAAATATTTTATTTTTGGGGATCTCACAGATTGTCTTACATTTTTGAAATCATGTGAACAACATATTTATCATAAATCACAAATGAAATGTTAAAACACTATCAAAAGGAAACAAGTATATAGATTTAAGTGAATTAGAAATATTAATAAATGAACTCTATCTTATATGTATTTTATATGGAAATGATCAAATGAAACATATATCGTATATAAATGGAATTAGATAGTAGATAGATTGTTTTATAATATAATGAAAAAGTTCTCATCCAAAATTTTTGAAACAAATTTATAATTTTTCAAACTAATACAAAACCAAACTCAATTGATTATAAATCGATTACAATATATTTGCAGGAGGGAGGTATAATAAAGAGCACTCTCTATGACTAATACAAGAAAACAAGCTATAAGTATACATGATAGAGAGTTAGGTTACTGTCACCATATGGTCCCATTCATTCACGTTCAGGTAAACTCGTAAAATTAACTTAAAGGATATGATGTGATAAATGCATGCATGCAAGGGGATTATGTAAACCATAACAAATAGTTAATAGTGTGTTATATTCTCATATACTATGAATAAAATTGTGAGTTTCTTTATCACTAAAATGGTCATTAAATTCAAAGATTAGTATGATCACGATGCATCTCATACAACCATCAATATTCCTAGAGTAGATTTTTTCGATAATATTGTTTGTACTTTCACAATATTGTTATCATGTCCATTCTTCTCAAATTACAGTGTTGGTTAATCTAAAGACATAAATAGGATAAATGAATAAATGAAGAGTTATCATTTCAGACAATTTTTATCTTTCTTGTGATAGATTTTTGAGAACATTTATTATTGGTTGTATATATGTTTAGGAACTTTTTTAGAGTTCTTACATTCCATATTTAAAATGGAATATTTGTGTTAAGCTAATATTTAGTGAGCGTTTTTTTTACAAACAATTTTTTTTTTCCAGATCCCCATTAATGTTACTCTTTTTCCTTCCAAACCAATGGCCATTATTTCCACTTGAAAGCCCCTAAGATTTTAAATTTTAATTTTGTTGTAACAATAATTTGCATGAGTGTCTTAGAAGATTCTCCAAGCATTGAAGAAATCCTAACATGCTTTCCTAAATCCTAAGCATACCTTTAGTAGATATCTTAAGATTTTATACATAACGACTTTCAGAGAAAATTATTTATTAGGAACATGCAATTCATTGTTTTTCTCTTTAAATAAATTCTCATTTAACTTTTCTTTCTTTTCTCTCTTTATTCTCTTCTCCTTTCCTTGTCTTCTTCTTTCTTCTATTATCCTTTATCGACAATCAAAGACCTTTCTCTCTCACAGATACACACATTTTATCAATTATCAAAGATGTTTCTCTCTTGCCGAAACAAGCCCTTTATTGGTGATCAAAGATCTTTCTCTCTCATCGATACATTACCTTTATTGATGATCAAAGATATTTTCTCCTCATCGACGTTTCGATGCCCAAAAGACTTTTCCTCACCAACATTTCGACGCAAAATCTCCTTTCTTCGTCGAAATTTCAATGTAAGATCTCCTTTCTTTGCCAACATTTTGATGCCAAAAATGCTTTCTCCTTCGACGTTTCAATGAATTGGAACATTTTCCTTTCACTGACGTTTTGGCACAAAAAATGCTTTATCCTCTTAAGTTTTGGTGACTTTAAATATTTTCCTCTTGCTGACTTTTTGGTGCCAAAAGTCCTTTCTCCTTCGATGTTTCGATGACATGAAAATATCTTTGTTTGCCGATGTTACGGCGACTTGAAAAGATCTTTCTTTGCCAATGTTTCAACAACTTGAAAATATCTTTCTTCCTGACATCTCAATGTTGTATGTTCTTTCTTCGTCGTTGTTTCAGTGTTGAATGTTACTTCTTTGCTAATGTTTCAACACCAAATGTTCTTTCTTTCTCACCGAAACACACTATATCGACGACAAAAGATATAATTTTCTTTCTCATGAAAACACACTATATTTATGACAAAAGATCTTTCCTTCTCCCCGAAACACGATATCAATGAAAACCGATCTTTCAACACAACCAATTTTCCACATTTTCGGGGTTAGGACTGTCATGGAAAATGGAGGAATCAATTGTCTGATCTGAATTCAATGAATTAGATTCCAAATTGACCCCTACACAACAAGAACCAACTTACAAAATTTGAAATTTAGGCCCTTGACCCCTATGCTGGGAAAAAAAGGATTTTCGCTCAACTCTACACATAGAATGAAGTTCTTCCCTGTTGTAGCAGACCCAGGTAGATCTAGTGTTGCAACGATGGCTTTGATACCACTCTATAGTGTCCCCACTACTAAACCCAATTTTTTTATTTTTATTTATTTATTTATTTATTTATTTATTTTTTTTTTTTTATTTTTTTTTTATTTTTTATTTTTCTTTCTGATAACACTAAATTAAAATGGTGCATGCAGCAATGATAAAAATTCCCATGTATCTAACATCATTTTAAAAACATAAATGTAGCCAACCAAACACATACATGATAGCATATAATTGTTCAAAACTCAAAGTATACACACAACAATTAAAACCCATAATTAAAAATAGTGAAACAAAGATAAAAACACTTATCTTTAATCAACACATGTGCAACCAGCTGTAGAGGACAAATGTTTCACCCAACTATAGCCTTACTACTCCAAATCTTAGAAGCAGGTCACCCCAAAGTTGGGGCTAATAATCCACAAGAAAGGGTGTCTCTATTGTCGACTCACAACCCAATACAACCCACAACAAGCTAATTTTTCCTACAACTATCCCAATCCACTAGCTCTCTTCCCCTCAACATACACAATTATAGGAATGGGACCCCCCTTCTTTGCATGTAGTCCCTCAGGCATTTCCTCTTCTCTCCAAGGCTCCATAATAGGTTGGTTAGGAATATCTCTTGCTGGAGACTCCAAGGATTCTAGCCATAGATAATTTTAGGGGCGAAATTTATCCCATGGGAAAAATTAGGGGGGTTGCAATTTTAGGTGGGATAATTATTTGCAAAGAGGGGTTTGACCATACATAGCCCCATATTTATTTTAGAAAATATATATGTAAAACCCTTATCACATGGGAATTTGTGAAGCGAGAGAAACAAAATCCATTTTGCCTCCTAAAATTCGAACCAACTCCTCCCATTCACCCTGTTTGTTTAGTAATGGAAATTAATCAGATATATTCTGCCCCAATTTTATGGGAATGACAGTCACTTGGAGGTATTTCACCCTCTGGAAATATATCCATATTTTTCTGGCATATATTTCACCTAGATTTGTTGCATTTATGATTTTTCTGGTAATTATTTAGCCTGTGTTTCATGGAGTCAAGGGGTTATAGGGAATGGTTTCATATTTACTTAAGGATGACGTAATTTGAGGGGCTCCGCCCCTTGGATTCTTCATAGCATTTTCATTTTTTCTTCATTGGGGTATTGAAAAGGCAAAAAACTTGCTGCTGAGCGTGAGACAACTTACACACCTTTTTTTCTCAAGTGGAAAAATCATCAAGATTAGATACTCTAGTAGTCCATGCCATAAATGATGAGTGTTCAGTCTTGGTCCATTCAACATAGAAGAGGAGTCTAGATAACATATGAAACAAGTGTGTATTTCCCCCATTTTCATTCATTCAAACAAAGAAAGTAGGTAGGGCAGACTGTTTACATGCATGTTTGTCAAGGCTTCATATTTTTGAAGGAGGGTGCTAATAGTCACAATTATTGATTTGAGAAACAATTATTGTGTGGGGATCTTGCCAACCAAGATCAATATGCTTCCATGAGAGTGAGCTCCCACGTTTTTGACATTGAAGCCTTGGGTCTTTTTCCTACTTTGGGTGTCTTTGTCCTTGGAGAAGTTAACTTGTTGGTGTGTTGTGCAGCAAGGCACAAGGTTGAGTTTGGAGACAAATGTTTTTGTTGGGTTGGAGTGGTTGGATTCAACGGTGGTATGGTCTTTTTGATTTCTCCTTCAAATCCCATATACATGGATTTTCATTGTTATTTTATAATTTGATTGAAATCATTTCCATTAATAAAGTATGGTAATTGGTTTTTGCATTCTGATACCCATTTCTTTCTTTCATGAATTTGTTTGTAAATATTTGAGGTGAACTTGGTATTTTTCACTGGAAATAAGGGTGTTCCAAGTTGTGTACTACAATTGGAATCATATTAAACATGTACATTCTTGTGTATAAAACTTCTGGCCAATAATTGTTTGGAATCGTCTTACTGTACAACATACTTATGGCCATTTCAACAACCCTCTAGTTTCTTGTCTCCCTAGCCCCTTTCTATTTGGGTATAGCCCCTTTCTGTTTGGGTATATATTGGTGTGGAAAATTGTCTTTGGATGCCTTCTTGCAAAAATCAACAAACTCATTGGAGAAAAACTCCTCTTTATTATCTGATTGAAATGCCTTTAGACTCCTAGTTTCTTCTTATTTTATTGCTATGCCTCAAACAACTTAAATTTAGCTAAAACTTCAAAGTTTGTTCACAAAGTGAACTCACATATGCTTATAGAAATCATCTACAGAGAGTAAGAAGCACCTTGCATGAAAAAATGGAGGTTAACTTCATAATATCACAAATGTTGTAGTGGACAAGCTCCAACTCTACCTAAGTGTTCCGAGCCTTCCCTACAAAAGCCAATTTGTATCACTTTCTAGCTACTACTCCTTTTCCTATACATCTTGCAACAAAAACATCACTTTGCACTAAGTCAATAAGGAAATATATTGATAATTGATGTATCTAGACTCCATAGTTGCAATTCCACAATGAATCAATGCTGTGGCTAACATGGCTAGTCATTAAAGCATGTAGCTCTGCAATGTCACCTTCCACAAACCTATGAAGGCTATCTTCACCCTTGGGTAGCATAAATGTTTGACAGTAGCACATAATCCCCTAAAAATTTTAGGCTCTAAATCAAAAAGATGTTTGGTGACACATTCTCCAAGTTCATCATTGTAATGAGTTCTACATGCACTAAGCAAGCCTCCCAACACATAAGCATTAGGTTTAATTGACATGTTGTCAATAAGGTCATGTTATTTATCTAGATACCCAACACGACCAAGAAGGTCAACAATGCATGCATAATGCTCCATCTAGGGTGTGATGTTATTGTATTGACTCATTTGAGAAAAGTATTTCAATCCTTCATCCACCATGCATGCATGGCTGCATGCATGGCTGCATGCAGATTAAACACCGGTAATAGTCACATTGTATGGCTTCATGCCTGCTTCTTGCACATGATAAAATATCATAAGGGCATCCTCACCATGGACATGTATATCATAGCCTACAATCATTGCATTCCACGAGGCCACATTTTTGTCATGCAAATTATCAAATACTTCATGAGCATCTTTTATTTTCCCAGATTTGGAACACATGTCTACAAGGGCACTTCCCACAAATACATCCATTTTAAACTCTGTTTTGATTATATAATCCTGAATCTCCCTGCCTTGTGGAAGAGCAATCAAGTTGACACATGCTGAAATAATACATGTAATGGTGATGAAATTGGGTTTGATGCCCACACACTACATTTCAAAGAAGAGATTTAATGCCTCAATTCCATCTCCATTTGGGAATAAAATCCAATTATTGAGGTCCACAAATTGACAATAACATTCGAATATGTGATTCCATTTGACTAAAGAGTTCTAATTCCTCTTCATATTTCCCACTTCGATCACATTCCCATGTTACCATAGAAAGACAAGATGCTACAATTATGCTTTGGAGAAAACTTTTTAGACCAAGAACCTTATCCAAAGTGAACCAAAGTGGGAAAGACTCAAGTGATGTTGGTCTAACCTTAGATGCAATTATACTAGAGATTTAGGAATATTGAGAGAGTACCAAATTAACGAATATGGGATTTCCTATGAAGCCTATAAGATTCCATCAACAGTCTCAACCAATCCAGAAATTTGGCATTGAAACATAGTTCAATGTACAAGCAAAGTTTAAAACATGTATATAAATAGGGATGAAAATCTCCCATTTGAATAATCCATTATCAATCATTAGAAATGACTTCTTATTAGAATGTTCCTATCCTATAGACGCTCCTTGAGAGGCCGCAGAGGCCCATACATTGTTTGGCCTATTGGGTCACATACAAGCACTGGAACCGGCTCGTTCCATTGCTTAGTCAGCCAAGTGCAGGCCTAACTTGGCATGATAGATATGCATAAATTAAAGAAAACACAAAAAAAGAGAAAGAAACCTAGGTTTTTTACTAAAATATTCCCCTCCCTTCATCGAGATTTTATCTATTTTACTGCTTTTAGAGGCAAGAAGAAAGTTGATTTAGGTCTACTAAGCATAAAAGAGAACCAACAAGCTTTCTGTCATATTTTTTCACCTGAGGATATTGTTGGGTTGAAGATTTGAAAGTTTCAGGGGAGATTTGATTATTTGTAGGTAGTTTAGAGGCAAGAAGAAAGTTGATTTAGGTCTACTAAGCATAAAACATAACCAACAAGCTTTCTATCATATTTTTTCACCTGTGGAGATTGTTGGGTTGAAGATTTGAAAGTTTCAGGGGAGATTTGATTATTCCTAGGTAGTTTTGTTTATATTTTGGATTTTCTTTTAGAAATTTTCAAAATTTTCAAATATATATTTTTCACTGTTCCTTGAGAATTTGTGGGGAAATTTCTAGACAGTTGTTCCATATCCTCCCTGTTTTAGAATCTTGTGCAACATAGGTCCAAAGTCCAGTTCCAGTTCAACCCAATGTTGGAATTTCTTGGAGCTCCAATCAAATCTACTATGGATCATAGCACAAAGCAATTTAGGAGGGATTTCTTGGTATTTATGGAACACATTTCTAGGTTTTCAATCAAAACTTGGTCACATTATTGATTCAAAGTGATCCCAACCATTGTGGGGTTAAATGAATTAAAATCTTAATCTTGTTTGGTTTTGCATCATGATTTTGATGTTGTTACAACTATATCTGGGGTATGTGGGGAGCTTTTGCAGTCCGACATATGAAATATCTTTTTTGGGGTTAATTGTGTAGAGTAAGTCATCCAATATCTTTTTTGGGGTTAATTGTGTAGAGTAAAGCATGACTCATCGACCATGAGAATTATTCAAAATGATCAATTCATGACCAATTCTCATGGGAGATGTGGCATGCATTAATAACTCGCTCTACACAGTAAATTCCAAAAATGATATTTTATATTTAGGGGTTTTCTTGAATCAACAAAGCTATTTGAAACTTTGGCATTATGATGAAATTATTGTTATATTTTATGATTTTTAGGGCTAATCTTTGCAGCTGGTAGTCTTCTATGTTGCTAATTTCCCATTGAAATTTTAAGTTGATTCATTTTTTAAATAACTGGGTTCAGAAGCCTATTATTTGGAAAGTTTTTCATCCAATTGTCAATTAGAAGTTGTAGACTTAGGGATCTCACTTGTCAAAGTCACATGGAACCTGTACCACCAACAATTGAGAAAATGTAAATTGCACTAACTTATATCTACTAAACATTCAAGCTAATCCACTTCTTTTTTGGTTTGGAACTTTTGTCACAAGGCTAGTGTGCTACTTGTATTATTTGTAACTTTTAAATAGTGATGATTTAAATTTCAGAACAATCATTGTTGGTTTATTGTATTGGAGTGTCTATTTACTAAAACTAAAGAACATAACCTGATTTGTATGCCATAATTATCAATGCATCTTGGTTGCACTGTCTCGAGATGTTGCTTAATAATTGTTCAATAGTCACTAATATTTCAACCAAAGCAAAATCAATGTACCAAGGCTTACATTTTAGCTATCATTTGGGAGCAGTCCAATTTCTCTTGTGAAGCTATGTTTGCTTCGAGCATGAGATTTGATTTATCGGTATTTTCAGTATTTGGATACTCTGGATAAGTATAATATATTAGCAGTGTCTTAATATTGAAGTGTATAAGGGTCTTCACTATTAGCCATAGGGTATTGGTAGCACATTATCTAATAGGAAGTTAAATAAATATCCATTACAACTTGTCCACTGCATTTTCTGTCAATAGTCAACATGGTCATGCATCCTGACATGGACGTCCTTTTGCAGTATTTCCTATCGAGAGTGTTTAAGTACATACACTCAACAAATATTCTGCATAGAGATTTAAAGGTTAGTAATTTTCTTCTAAATGAAATCTTTGACCTAAAAGTATGTGATTTGGGCTTGCAAGGCTACTTCTGAAACAAAATTTATGGCAGAGTATGTTGTTACTTGCTAGTATCGTGCACCAAAACTACCATTGAATTGTTCCGAGTATACAACAGTCGTTGACATCTGGTTAGTGGGTTGCATTTTTAAGGAGATACTAAAGTGGGAACCCTTGTTTCTTGGTAAAAATTATGTTCAACAATTAAGGTTGATCATCGAGGTAAATGATAATTCATTCTTTCTTACTTTTAAGAGCACGAGGGAGTCTATGCTTTAAACATAAATTATTTGATGGTAATTGATAATAATTTGAGATACAGATTTAAAGGGGCTGCTCTTCCTCTTTGGAATCATCAGATGATGATTTCTTCTATGTTTGGTTTCTTAATAGTTAATTGGTTCATCAGATGACTCTAATCTTGGATTTTTATGGAGTGACAATGCTAGAAGATACATTAGGAAACTTCCATAATTTCCTAAGCAACATTTTTCTTAGAAATTTCCAAACATTCTTACAACAACTGTAGATTTACTTGAAAAAATGCTTATATTTGATCCAAGCAAGCTTTTTACATGTATCTTACTTGTCAACTCTTATAATTGGTTAATTATTATTATTTTTAGATACGTTGTGATAACATTAGGTTTTTCTCCTTAGAGAAGGGAAATACTTATACATTGAAGTTGTGCTATTTCAATTGAATAATGTTATGTATTATTATTATGTTGCCTCTCAGTTCAAGAATCCTTGAGTCACCCTTGGAAATTCTTCATGAAATTAATGATGAAACCAACTTCCTTACTCCTTTCAACTTTGATTTTGAACATCCCTCGTTCACTGAGAAACATATAAAAGAGCTCATTTGAGGGAGACTCTTAAATTCAACACATACATGATGTAATAGCTGGAGTAGACATGTTTGATATTTATCTTGTAATCCTTATTCACTGATTATGTTATTATGTTTCTACAAGGAAATCCTTCCTTTGGTTTGTTTTTCCTTCTGAAGGTTTGCAAAGCATTGTGCAAGTGTGGAAACTTGTTTTATTGGAGTTAGGTTTGATTTTATTATTTGAACTTCAAGTGGATCAATTGTGTAGATTGCGTATTCATAATATGAGCCAACTATTGGCCTCTACTTTATTATCATTGGAATTTAAAATGTAACTGGGAAACTTAATAATCTAAATTAAACGCCAAAGGAATTTGTAAGTTTTGTGTTGCAAACCCGATTTCATACATTTTGATTCCCAAATGTGTAGCAAATTGGTTGGAAATGGTGCCATCATTGGCACTAATAACACCGTTTGGTATTTTGTACGCATCACTCTTGAAGAATATATAATTTGGGACTTATCTTTGTAACTGGAAATTTGGAATATGGGAGTTGGTCGTATCACTCTTCTTTATTGAAATTGATTATACCTTGCTCTCGATGTCCTATAAGTGTCACCGATGCAGAGTTACAACAAAAACTAGGATTTTCATATGACAACTCTGATGAAAATATTTATAAAAATAAGGAAATTATGGAAATCCACATAAATAATGAAGTTATGCAATTAAAATGCCATTCTAGTTGCTTGCAAAATGAAGTAAATTTTTCTGAAAGTTCTTTACTTCGTATAAATTGTCTACATTTAACAGTATGGATTATGTTGTGATACATATTATTTTGAGAATGACATGAAGGAAGAAATATAACATAGATATAACAAGGATATACACAGAGATATGGAAAGGAGCAAAGTAATACAATAAAACTTAGATTCTATTAATGACTGTCTAGAATACAAAATACTGTAAAATGAAAAGCACACAAGCTAGCTAGAATGGTGGTAGCTTATCTCTAAAGAGAGATGTTTCAACTACGCTCATTTGCAAGAAGCTGATTATAACGAGGATCAAAAGGCCTTTTTGACATAAAGCATAAATGGGAAGACCATAAACATCCAAAACCATAACCTTGAAAGATGAAACACCAAAAGGTTTGTGGGCCCCGATGGGGGTAGTTGATACGTCAACTTCCTGAGGGAACAACTTTTACATACGATCTCTGTTTGGGACACTTGGTACCTCTTCATAAAGGTATAGCTAAGGAGTACATATTCCGAAAAATCCAATACATCATAACATGGTTTTATTGGGCACTTCCAAGTCAAAAAAATGTTGTTTAGGGATTTAAAACGACCCCATAAGTTTGGGACCCGAAAAAATATAGAAAAACTACCAAGATGGAAACTGTAATTTCCTCTAGTGGAATAGGTGGGTGACCACCAATGTACACCTAGATCATTCCTCTCCCTTTAGGAAGAAATGGTCTCCATTGCATCAAGTTCCTCCATTAGATGGGGAAACTTCTGTTGAATATGACTCTTGGTGAGCAACTTGCCCCGATGAAGAAACTGCCATGATTTGACGACCTAATAAATTTGGATGTTCTGTTGGTGGGTGACCTTCATCTTGATGTCCATAATCCGATAAAATTTTGCATATTCAATGTAGTCATGATTGAGTTTTGTAGGGGCCAAGTGCTCGACCACGTCTCAAGTGTCTAGGAGAGGTGGAAAATATGGTTGAAGCAATTCCACATTAAATACCGTGTGCAAGCCAAGGAAAGGAGGAATACTTAATTCAAAAGAATTCTCACCCACAACCTTGGTGATAGTGTAAGGCTCGTATCGAAGTGGGAATAGTTTTCGATGGGGTCCTGTGAGGTGCTCTTTCTGCAAATGCAACCATACCTTATCTCCCAATTGAAAATTATGTGGTACTCGATGCTGATCGTGGAACTGCTTATACTTGGCATTGGATTTTTGCAGAATATCATGAACTTTTTGTTGGATGTGTTGGATTCACTCAAAAAATTTGGCTTCTCGATCAACCTCGGTCTAAGCATGGGAGGACTTTTCCTGTGCAGCTGCAATATGTAGAGCTACATCAATGGGGGTCAATGGCTGGAACCCCAAGTGCACCTGAAAAGGGTTGTGGCAAATAGAGCTGTGGAGGGATCTATTGTAGCTATGTTGAATATAAGGAAGGTTTTCATCCCATGTGCGTGGATGTTTGGAATTGTACATCCTCAAGATATGGAAAATCATCTTGTTGACTACCTTTGTTTTTCCATCAATCTTTGGGTGGAAGGCAGTCGATTTGGTCAGCTTGGTGTCCATCATTGACTGTAGGCTGGACCAAAAAGTGCTCAGGAACCTACTATATCGATATGAGATAATGGTTTGTGGGAGCCCAAAATGAACTCAGACATGTTCAAAGAAGATCGTGGTGGTGGCCTGGACTGTGATGCTCTTCTTACAGGGTGCCAAAACTGCCATCTTAGAGAATAGATCAATTACCACGAAGATATAGTCATTCCTATGCTTGATTGAAGGTAGAATAGACATGTGATCCATGGAGATGGACTCCCAAGGCCTATCTGGAGTAGGTAGAGGGGTGTATAACCCCTATTTCTTGATGGTGGGCTTGGCAATGACGCAAGTAGTGTAGGATCTGATGTATTTGAGGACATCTTGTCGAAGCTTCAACTAATAAAAATGCTTTTGCAGTACTGCAACTATTTTGTCTACATCAAAATGTCTTGTTGCCTGTCTGTAATGAGCTTCCTAGATAAAATTTACATGCTCTCTTGAAGGAATAAAGAGATGGCTCATATGGAATAACAATCCATTATGGAGATGAAAGTCTAGAGTTGATTTTCCTGTGCTCAATGTTCGATAGGAAATAGAAAAGTCAGAGTCATTATTATATAATTGTGGCCACCCGGATGTCTCATGCCCACAAGAGTTAAGAATTATGTTCAGTGCCACAACCAGGGGTTGTCTGAGACAATATGTGACATGGTTGGTGCTTCCTTTCTTGTACTTGATGTTCAAGTGAAATTGCTGTAGGTACATGGACTACTTATGATGGTGATCATTTTGTAACTTTCCTTGTGTTTGCATGAATTATAGAGGCTCGTGATCAGTGTGGATGATCATTTCCTTCCCTAAAATGTAATTTTGCCACTGTCGACATGCCTGCAAAATGGATTACATATATTTTTCGTAGGTGGGGTATCTGTGAATATCATCAGATAGGGTTTCACCATGATAGACTACCGAATGCCCATGTTGAGTGAGGATTGCATCGATAGCATAATTTGAATCATCTGTCTGAATCTCAAATGGTTGTTGCAGG